>CATIWM010141124.1:0-15970 GCA_949671775.1 Mallotus repandus
AATGGAATTAGCACAGGCAGCCAATAAATTGTTCATATGCATGCCGTCTTCTATTCAATGCAGACTTGACCAGTTGACTTGCCGCGTGACCAACTTTCACAAAGTGACCATTGCCGCAAAAACTTTATTATGCATTTGAAGATTAATTTTTAAACTGTTTATTTTTCTATAAATATTTTAAAATGTTTTTTTAATATTTACACACACCATGCATATAATTTCGGCTATAAATTTAATAATATGTTTTCTGTTCATAATATTATCATAAAATCAATTAAATAGACATGAAAATTAGATAAATTAATAAAAAACAACCCATGTAATAATTATATATAATAATTACAATGCTTTGCATGCATTTAAAAAATATACATGTTGTGATCAATAATTGTTGAAATTATTTGATAGAAAGCTGTTCTCGTTTAAGCGAAGTTTCAAGTACGAACTATGGTATACACAATTACGTTAAATAGTTGTTTAAAGATTTTTGTCACATTTATAATCTTATTCAGATTGAACTAATATATATATAGATGTCTAATTATTTAGAAAATTCTAAAATTTATGAGTTTTAATAATTTTAACATGTTTTTTCAACTTTTATTTAAAAAATCTTGAACTTTACATATTGTAACAATTTTAATATATTCCTTTAAAATTATATAAAAAAATATATAAACTTTAAAACTTTTAACATTTTTAGTATATATTGAAAAAAAATTCTATTTCAATATTAAACTATATTTATTTAATCAATATTTTAATATCTGATAAAATGTTATGTTAATATAACACTAAACACTTTCTAATTTAAAAACAAAGAGAATTTTATAAATTAGTAAAAATTTTCTTCTTAAAATATGCTATTTTGAAATAAAAAATATAATATTTTAATTTGTTATAAGTTTGCAATTGTTAATAAGATACTGAAATATCTTTTTCACTTTAAGATGGTAAATTTTAAACATTTTAATAATTTTAACATATTTTAATTAAAAAATTAATTTTGATGTCATATAAGTGATTTCAAATTTATAAGAAATTGAAATACTATTTTTTATTTTAAAATGGTATAATTTAAGAAGGATAATTTTTACTAACTCATTAAATTCTTTATTTTTTTTAACCAAAAGCAATTTGATGTCATGTCTACATTAAAAAATACAACATTTTATAAGATGTTAAAAAAAATTGATTGAACAAATATAATTTAATATTGGCCTAATTATCTAAAAAATCGTAAACTTTACGAATTTTAATAAATTTTTGACAAATTAAAAAAAATATTAAAAATGTTAAATAATTATAAAATTTATGATTTTTTTATAAATGTTAAAAGAACATATTAAAATTATTAAAAAAAATAAAGTTCAGGGCTTTTTAATTAAAACTTGAAAAAACGTATTAAAATTGTTAAAATTTATAAAGTTCAACATTTTCTAATTAGACCTCTATGCTAAAATTGTTAAAATTTGTAAAGTTCAACATTTTCTAATTAGGCCTCTATATATATATATATATATATATATATATATGTTATAACCATCTTTACTTGGGTTATGAACAAAGAAAATTATAGGGATTTCCAAAGTCCTCCAAATTAATTATTGACACCATGACCATATCTTGATCAATTAGACTGTTGTGCAATAATAATGAGCAAATTCAAGAAAAACAAAACAGTCAATATTTATAACTTGACTTCCATTTAGTTCAGTCAAAAGCCACCTAATATTCACACACACACATACGTATTAATTATATATATATATATATATATATAATTTTTATTTTCATCACACATATAGATTTGTCTGTTTTCAGTTCGCCCTACCAACACGTTATGAATTAAGGTCTGTACGTATGTATGTTCCTTATTTTCTATGTTTCACACTAGTTTTGTTTCTGTTCTATCTAAAATTACGAGCCAAATGAATTCAGGTGTAAACAGGTCTAAAATCACAAGTCTTCCCAAATTCCATTTCAATCACTATATGTGCAAATGTGGATTTTGATCGTTCACATGAAAATACGTGTGGGGTAGAGTTTTATGAAAACAACAGCAACAGCAACGATAATTATTGTTTGGATCACCACAATAGTATGGAGCACAATTGATTACAACTATGGTGATGCATGAAAAATTATTCCAATTGATTAACGTTGGTTGATCATTATTTTTTCTATTTTATTTATTTTTTTATTTTCTACGTTAAATAAATCTATTTATTTTTTTTTGAAATTTTTGAATCTCTACTCTATATAGAATTTTGATAGTTTTCACATTTTTCTCTATTGTAAATATTTATATAACCGAACACATTTAAAAAATGAAATAGATGGATTCTCGAGCGAGTTTTTAAGTTGTAAATAAAATTAATTTCATCAATACAATTAAAAAAATAGCAATAAAAAATTTCATAATAAAGTGAGAGTTTATTTTAATACTTTTAATTGTACTTTTTTTAAAAATATTATTTATTTATCAAAATGTACTTTCATATTTTCTATAAAAAAAATGATTTCAATTTTAAAACAAAATTTTACCGATTAAATATTAAAATATAAAAGTTTTACCAATTATTATTGAAATCAATAGATAAAAATTGTTCCCACTTAATCTTTAAGTAACATCTCAAATTTAAATTGTAGTACTGTATATAGTTGTATTAAATTAATTGTTAAATTTTTTTACTATTTTTATAATTCTATTTGAATTAACTTGTATTAGTTGAATTTATATAAATAATTTAAAAAATAAAATTTCTCATTTTAATTTTATTTTTATTTTTATTTTTATGGTGAACAGAATTTTTGTGATGTTACTTTCTGTATATTATCTTTCATTTTTTTTTTCTCCATAGTCAAGATACAAGTTGAAGAATTCTTATTTGGATCTTTCATTGGATAAAATTTTCAAGTCCAAGCATTTAGTCTTTTTCTTAATTCAAAATTTCACCGTAGCATTCGTCATCAACCTATGATTTTTCTTTCGACGTGTGATCATAAGCCTTATATATGGTAAAGTGTGTATATATATACATATATAATTGAAACGTCATTTAAGTAAAAGATGGTAGGATTTAAATTTTACATTTTAAAATGTCTTTAAAGAAGAATAACTGCTTAATTGTAATTTTGCATACTCTTGGCATTATAAGAATGTATAGTTAAGAGAAAATGTTAGAATATATATATAAAACCTTTCAGCCTTCCATACTAGCCAATGTTTATAAAATATATGGTCTGGCAACATGAATTAACTACGATATATAAATTTTCTTTTCTCATTATAATTTGACTGGATTTCGATTTGAATTTTAGAAGATTCACATACTATTAACCCAATGCACATCATGTGTAGGTGAATTTTTAATTAAAAATGTATGAAATAAAATAAGAAGACCATAGATTCAATGTTGATAAAAATGGTATTTATTTTGAAACAACTATACTATGATATATGAGATTTTTTTAATTCATTTAAAAAAACATGAATTTTCTTCAAAAATTGAACTATTGTCGATATTTATGTAAACATGAATTTTCTTCAAATAATTGAATTATTAGTACAATAAAAAATTTTAGCAATTGAAAGGAAATTATCAAAATCCAAAACCCAAAAATTTCAGATTTTCTACATTAGTAGAGACAAACACTCGATCAATCTCTATTGGGTAAAGGTACATTTTTGCCCCTCATATTTTGTTCGAGTAGCAGATATGCTCCCTTTCTTATTTTTAGGCCAAATAAGTTACGTTTATACTCAAAATGTGTATTTAAGCCCTTTATGCTGAAATGACATAAACGACAGTGAGAGAGCGTTAACGAATGGTCGATATGACAAACGTTTGACCCATGTAAACCCGTTTAAACTCTCATCTTTGTTATACCAAAAAAAAAAAAAAAACCCTTAAAACATTAAACCAAAAACACAAAACCTTCCTTCATCCCTACCCAATTCAGCTGTCAGCACCCTCTACCATCTAACCACCATTGGCGTCAATGCAATTTGCTCCTCCACTCATCGATGATAGAGTCACCAAGATCCCAAGCCAACTAAAAACTCCACTACCTACTTGCATGTCTTTAAACATAACTCCACTACACTTTTTATAACTACATCGCTTGTCTTTTTGTTTGTTTTCTTGTTTAGTTTGATTGCTAAGTTTCTGGGCCATGCTAGGTTGGGTTGAGATTTCCCTACCCAATTCAGCTGTCAGCACCCTCTACCATCTAACCACCATTGGCGTCAATGCAATTTGCTCCTCCACTCACCGATGATAGAGTCACCAAGATCCCAGGCCAACTAAAAACTCTACTACCTACTTGCTTGTCTTTAAACATAACTCCACTACACTTTTAATAACTACATCGCTTGTCTTTGTGTTTGTTTTCTTGTTTAGTTTGATTGCTGAGTTTCTAGACCATGCTAGGTTAGGTTGAGATTTATTTGACATGGAAATTAACCATAAAAATTTTATTTATCTCTTAAGTAATTGTGGAATTTAGCAGTTCTTTTCAAAGTTTTTGTCATCGCTTTTGTATATTGCCCTGATTTTAGAATGCATGTGTTCTCTCAGGCCTGCAAGAAGCTTGACAAAGGTATACTCTCAAATTGTGAAATTTATGTTTCTTGTGAGCCTTGTCCAATGTGTTTTGGTGCCATCTATTTTTCAAAAATTATGGTCTAAAATGGGCAAAATTCTCAATTTTTTTTTCAATCTTGGAACTTATGTCTTTCTGATACTTGGGTTGTTTTTGCTATTTTGCAACAGAAGTTGGTTTATGGGGCCAAAGCTTAAGCAACAATAAAGGCTTTTGGTTATGATACTTTCATGTGGGTGATGCTTTAAAAGGAGGAACTAAGATTTATCGCCATGGTCAGTTGGAGGTCAAAAGGATGGATGGTACTGGTGCTACTATTGCAGAACAAGTATTTGAAGATACCAAGCCAAAAGTTACTAACAAGTAACTGATGTTGCTTGAAACTCTGGCAATTTCATTTGTGCTCGGTGAAGATTCAGAGGAATGATACTACCTGAACATGAAAATAATAGCCTTTCAGAGGAGAATAAAAGTATAAAGTTTGTCAGGCCTCCCAACTGAGTTAATTTGTCTGATATAAGCACACTTGCCTCAAACTAACAATTTAAAATCAGATTTTATCATGGTTCTTTACACAACATTTAAATGCTCATCATTCATCACAATCCTTGTTTGAGTTAAGATTTATTTGAGCTGTTTATATCAAATTATTGATTAAATTCTAATTGATTTAAAAATTTCTAAACAAAATTTTATTCAGCTATGATATTCAATTACTATTCACTTTCTTTTATCTTTAGTCTTGTTGTTGATATTTATTTTTTTTCATATATATTCTGTATCATTCTTTTCTAATTTTCCTATAGTGGTTAATTGGTGGGCGATGTTAATTTCAGGGTAGTGAAGTTATTGACGAGAATGGTGGTGGTGGTTTTGGGCGGTGATGATTTTTAGGTGGTAATGGTGGTGTTGATGGGTTGTGGTTGGTGGTCATGTTGTGATGGATGTTTAAAAATTGTTTGCTAGAATGCCTGAAAGGAACGAGGGGCTACAATGATTTTGAGGGTATGAAATGCAACGAACGGTTTTCATACGTGGAGCATGTGGGCTCCATTCCTTCTTGCATGGCTGCCATGTCAAATACAAAAATAATGGCAGTCTATTTGAATTTCACTCCACCGTGTATGAGGGGTTTAAATACCCGTTTTAAGCATAAACCTAACTTCTATTAAAAATAAGAAAGGGAACATATATGCTCCTTGGACAAAACATGAGGGGCAAAGATGCACCTTTACCCGTCTCCTATTAATTTGTCAATAAAATCATAGTAAACCATTAATTCACAAAGGTTGTCCCGCTTTCATGGGTCATCAGATGGAGAAATTTTATAATGGTTCTGGCCTTTGATGAGTTGGAAGGTGAAGCTAATAATAATAAGCCATCTAGAATTCACTTATATGTTATTAAATTTTAATTTTTATCACTTTAATTAAATATTTAATTTTTATTAATTTGATCTTTCAACTCATCAAAGTCCAGGATCAAATGAGATTACCTTTGAAGTCTTCACATTGATTCTTAGCAAAGAATTAGACCATAGCCTTTAAATTGTCTGGAGTTGATATAACTGCCAATTCGACCACTCTTGCCTCTTTAATAATCAATAAAATCTAATTACACTAATCTAAGTTATAACTGGAAAAGTAGAAATTGAAAAACATTATTATTTAATTTAATAATTTTTTGTCAACTTTTGTATAATTTGACATTTTAATATATAAAGATATATATTTTTTAAAATGTACTGTTCAACTATTAATAATATAATGTTAAATTTAATAATATAAATTAATACAAAATTATTAAATTAAATTAAATAGCACTATTCAATAAATGTAGAGCCATAAATGAGTTCAATTGCTCACAAATTACTCAAAATTTAACTCGATAAAACTTATCTAATATTATATATTAAATTTTATTTAATAAACGAATAAAGTTCAAATTATATAAAACTTATGAATAAATTTGAATATATGAATTACCTCGTAATATTAATGTATTAATAGTTTGATATAAGATATATAATATATAAATTTTTATTCATAATAAATGTAAATAATATTTTTAGAAATATATTATTATAATAAAATTATAATTTTTAGTACACAATTTTCTTAAAAAATTTTAATAAAAAATTTTAATTTATAATTTATATTTTTAAAAAAATTTTAAACTCATTTCAATTTATAGACAATTCATGATCAACAAGTGAAATAGTAAATTCAGTTCAAATTAAACTTAATTATAAAAAAATCAAATTAAAATTAATCGCTCAAATTAAACTCAGTTATAAACTATTTAAATTTAAATTAGTCAAAATTTGACTCATTTACACCCATAATACATGCCATGGAACATAGTAAAACTTCCTCATCAATTATAGAAGACTCAAAGCACACGGAAAGAGCTAAAATAATAAGTCATATTCAACACGTTGAACTAATTAAGGAATGATTAGACATGACATTATTAAATAAAATTTGATTTTCCAACTAATTAATCATAAATTTTTGCTGGAAACTTGCCTGAGGATGCAACAAATTCTATGGGGCCACTAGCATAAATATATATACTAAAAAAATGGGACATTCAATATCAATTAGTTACACCCTAATTTTATAATTTTTAGTATGTTATGTGAAATTTATGAATTACTTAAAAAATTTGACCATGTAAAATCTCATTTTCTTTTTGTCAAACTCAAAGTTAATGGTTATCTAAACAAAAAATCTTTTGCCATTTTTTTGAAAGAACTGTGAAAATTCAACCCCCACCTCTAGGGCTGTGCATGGATCTTTGAAAAATCGAACTATTTCAAAAAATTGAATCGAAAATTTTTAGAATTCAAAATCTTCGTTAACTATTTGACTTTCTCTGAACTAAACTATCTCAAAAATTTATATTGAGATGAGTTCAGAGAATTTGAATTATCCGAACCAATATTCGTCCCAAACTGCTTCGAATTGTACTAAACAGAAGAACTGATAATTTAATAGAATTAGAGTTATATATACATATATATTATAAAATTTTTTGGAATAATTATGTTCAATTTATTAATATTGGACCCTTGAATTTAACATATAATCTTAAATAATGTCATTTTAATTATTTGAAATAAAAAATTTCTCTCATCAATCAAATAATGTTAAACACAAAAAATAAATATTAAATTAGTAAATAGCATTTTAAAATATTATAGTACAAGTTATTTTCAAACATTTAAATTCACCTTCAATAATAAAATTGTAATATAATATACTTTTTCAATAGCTATAATGTTGTTATTATTATTTTATGATATATATTATATAAATTTTTCATAAAAAATATAATAATTATATGTAATATTAGAGTGTATTATAAAAATTTAAATTTTTTATAGTAAAAAATAATGATAATAAAACTATAAAAGCCATTTAATTTTATGATAAAATTATAAAATGATTCGTAGTTTAATAGTTTAATTTTAATTATATCTTTATTATTTTTAAATTAGAAAAAAATTGATCTCCAAGCCAAATTGAACTGAAAATTTTAATTTAGAGAAGAACTGATCTCCGAACCGAATTGAATCAAAAATTTTATTAATCTCCGAATTGAAAATTTGGAGCAATTCCGAAGCCTTAATTTTTAAATCTCCTATATTTTAGAGTAATTTGGACAATTGTATTCTCCAAACCGAACTGAACCGTGCACATCCCTACCTACCTCTAATAGCATGGCCCAAAATTCATTCTTATTAATATAATATACATAAAGTATATTTTGGAAAAAAATAATTATTAATTCTTAATACTTATTGAGAAAATGATTTCATTTATCCTCAACTATAAGTTAATTTTATAAATAATTTTATCATTTAATTTATATAAATTTAGACAGTTAATTTTTTGATTTCTTTCAATTTTATCAAACTTTCAATTGGCATGTATAATTGATGACGTGACTTGCTGACATGTCAAAGAGAGTACTGATGGCGTAAGTATGGGTGAGTAAAAATAACTGAAAACCGAATCGGTTTAGTTTAGTTTAAGTTGTTAAAGAAATTTAGTTCGGTTTTTTTACTTTAAAACACAGAAATATTTTCAATTTAGTTTTATTTTTATTGTAAAAATACAATTAAATCAAACCAAATTAAATTTCTAAAATATTTTAAACTATATGGTGTTTATAGTTTGATTTGATAGGTTTATCACTAATATTTTAAAATAAATCAACAATATTAAATTTAAATATTTAAAACTCTTAACAAATTATTTAATTCTATAACATTTAAATCAAAATTAGTTAAATTCATTTTAGAAAATTGTTTTGGTTGATTTTCTAAATATTAATAAATAAAATAAATATAAAAATAAACAATAATAGATATCATAAATATCATTAAGACAGTGCAAAATTGCATAAATTTAATATGTTTAAAATTACAAAATTAAAAAAGTCAAACTAAATAAATCAATTAACCAAATCGAATTAGTCCAATTCGGTTTAATTTGATTTTAAACCTTATTCAGTTCAATTCGATTATTTTTAAATATTTTTGAATTAATTTGGTCTTATATATTTTTGATCCAAACCGTATCAATGGTTTTTTTTTATTTTAATCTTATTAAAATGGTACTAATTTTTTTGATCTGCTAGCCATGTCAACACTATTTTGACATGATAATATACCACATAAAAAATTACACATGCCAATTAAAAGTTAAATAAAATTAAAAGAAATAAAAAGTTAACTATCTTAATTAATATAAATTAAAAGATAAAATTATTTAAAACTTGGCCTATAGTTGAGGATAAATAAGCATTTTTCCTTACTTATTTTTCTAAACTAATTCTGAATTACCTATAATATAATGAAAAATATTAAATAAGTTTATATCTATTAATTTTTTTATTTTTTCAAATTTGAAATTAAAAATTAAGTTAAGTAAGTTTTTTATTATATTATATTACATTTCATTTTATTATTTTCCACCTTTAACCTTTTTGAATAAATAAATATTATCCTTAATATTGAAAGAGATTGCAAATTTGAATTCTATATGTTATAATTAAAAATTTGAAATTGGGACTTTATTGTTGATATCTATGTAATGAAAACTACGGTACAAATAATCTATGGGAGTGGCTCATTCCCATCCAAGCAAAAGGACAATATTTCCAATTTTCTTAAAAATTTAAATGCCACTGCCCCTGATGTATGGTCAAGCCAAGCAGCCAACACCTTTTTTTCCCTATTATTCAAGGCTTTAATTTTTTTTAAATTATTGATATTTAAACTTTAATTAATTTAATTTAATATAAATAAAATTGTAAAAATGATAAAAAATTACTAAAAACCAATTTAATTACAACGGTATACATCTCGGATCAAATTTAAAATATTATTTAAACAATAACAACTCTTAATCAATTAATCCCAATGACTATTCTAAATCATTATTTTCCCTATGAAATATACATGTATACCAAAAATTAGTTTTTTTCTCCTATATATGTATACCACATGTAATTCTCAAAGACAAAGAAGAAAAATAAATAGTAGTCAAAGTTTATATATATATATATACACTCAAAACCAAGAAATGGAATGAAACTTCCTAGACTTTACAAGATCTTACCATTTCAATATTCATCTACATATCTTCTAAATTCTGACCATATTATTATACAATTATCACAATCACAAACAGTACCATTCTTGAATGAATGGGAACACAAAAATATACCGTTTCTTGAATCCTCTTTCTTTTCTTACATTTCCTGATCAAATTTATATATATACATATGTTTACTGCTCCAAAGTTTTCACCTAGCTAGTTCGTACATCTTTATATCTTCGATCAACCCCCTTGAAAAGAAGCAAGAAACTCGATAAAGATTTTGTGGAGGAAGATAAATATATCTGATGAACGATATTGGCATAGTAGAGAAGGCTCTAAGCAGCCTCGGCAAAGGATTTGATTTAACATCCGATTTTAGGCTAAAGTATTGCAAGGGCAAAGAAAGGTTAGTTTTGCTTAATGAAGAAGAAAAAGGAGAGCTAATGGTTCCTGGTTTTGGAGCTGTCAAAGATGTGTCCATTGATATTAAGTGCGATAAAGGTGATCGAGTTCGATACCAGTCTGATATTCTTGAATTCCAGCAGGTACACCAGTAATCGATCTGGCGTTTTCACTTCATTTTCTTTTATTTATTTTCTTTTGTGTCGAAGAGTATAGTTGATGACAAGGAAATTAAAAAATGAAACAAAACAAATTAGTGCAGATGTCTGAGTTTTTCAATCAGAAGTCATCAATTCCGGGGAAAATCCCATCTGGGTTGTTTAATACGATGTTCGGATATGAAGGAGGAAGCTGGGCAGCTGATGCTGCTGAGACCAAATATTTGGGTCTTGATGGCTACTTCATCGTTCTTTTTGATATTCATATTGATCGCTATCCTCTTCTTCTCTCTGATGAAGTACGCAATGCGGTTCCTTCTACTTGGGATCCTTGTGCTCTCGCAAGGTAATTGATTATATCTTAATTAGCTATTCATTATTATTAGTTCTTTAAATTCCTTCCACCCACTTAATTTAATCCCATAGTTGATGTTGATTACATCGTTAACAACACTTTGTATTGAAATTGTTCTTCTTTCTCTTTGTAATTTCCGAAGGGTAAAATATATATAAAACTGCATAAAATGTCAACGATATGCCTAATTTAAATGAATGTATATTTATTTAGGATGAAATTTACTATAAAAAAAATTCAATCTAAATTAATTAGAATTTCTCGTAATGAAAATAAGTACTAACATTTCAAAAATTCATATGCTAAAAAAAAATTTTCAAAATTCATAAAAGAAGCTAAAAATGACAGAAGTCGGTCTTTGAGAATATTGAAGGATAATTGCTTTCTGCAATTGATATTCTCATTTGAGTTTTGAGATAAGTCTTATTTAGTACAATCTACATATGCATACACTGTAATAGATAACTTAATAATATTTAATTCTATTATTATATAACAATTTGATCTTTGAAATCAACAGTAATATATACTTTTTTCCTAATATCTAAAAATAATTATTTTATCAAAAGTTTTTAATTTATTTTAAGTATATTATATTTTATCATTATCTGAAAATTAAACAGTGATAAATTATTTCCTTACAGTGGTCCTCTACAAATAATTCAAATAGTATACCAGGTATAGAGAGTAGGGTTCAAATCCCGCTTCCTGCTTTCCCCTTTATGATGGAGAATTAAATCATTTGAATTCTATTAATTGAAAAAAAAAATTATTTTCTTGCCATGCTAATGTCAAAGATTTTAATCAAACTCTAACAGCAATACAAGAGACTTGTTAGAGTTGAGTAATTCCATTTGATTTCACATACAAGAGTATTATAATTTTTCTTTGTTTTCTATATATAAATATAAAATGTAGGTGGATAATTCAGGAAACGTTCAAGAGTCAATGAAATCACACCCTTCACCATCTTAGTTGACTTCTGTATGATATTTAGATAAAGGAGTAGGAAACTGAATTTTTTTTTTTTAAAAAAGCTGAATGATTCTTATCTTTGTATCAATTATCTGACAAGTAAAGCTAATTAATTGGATTGTGAAGGTTCTCTTTTTTCATTTTCTAATGAATTTTGTGGTAGAATTGAAACAAATTCATAAAGCTTCTAGATTTTGACTAAGGAAAAAAAGAAAAGAAAAAGAAGGTTGTCTAAATCTACTTCACCTATACATATAGAGACCAAGTCAAAGTAATTAATTAGAGTTATGTAGATTAATTAAGTGCTGATCATGGCCAAATCAAGCTTACAATTTGCTGCTGTTGACAAGTTAATTAGCCATTCTATTCAACTAATTAAACTGTTTTTTTTTTTAAATAACACTCTGCCATAAGGTTGAGTAGTACAGTAATATATCCCCTTTCAAGATATTTATATGTTAAAAATTTGATCTTTTATCTCCTTTTTTAATTTTAAAAAATAAAATAAAATAGCACTCTGCAGTTTTTATTTGACAAATAATACTTCATAAATGTTTAGATCCTGCACTCCATGTTCTAGTTTAACTTGAGGTCAACAATATCAGCTGAATTAAAAGGAATAGCTCCTTTAGGCTAGTGGTGAGTTCATATGATACAAATTATTCATTTATTTATTAAAATAATTGATTACGACTAGCATTGAAATTTTAAAAAGATATCAGTATAAAATAAATTAAAATTTAATAATTCTTATGATATGAATTATTAATGAATGTATAATTTCAATTATCATGAGAGATGGCATATATTATCTTGATTCAAATGTGACATTATTGACAGCAAATTTTCAGGAGGTGTTTGTTTTCTTAGATTTTATTAATTTTCTTTGATTTTTGATTTTTATTTATTTTCTTTAGTTCTTATATCAGATTGTTGGGCAGCCACTAAATTTTTTTTACAGTAATAATTTATAATTTACTATATTATTTTTTAAAATGTTGATATTTGATTATTTTCTTTTTAGACGATAGTAAGAATATAGCATTGTATTGACCGGGTGTAATTTTATAAAAATTTTATTTGATTTGACAGTTGAAGAGATGAGCAGACAATCTGAAATACTCAAACCAAATTTGAGTTGCCTGTATATTTTCTTAATAAAACATTATTTTCACACAAGAAAAATATAAAGCACATGCTAATATAGGATAAATAGGTAATGTTTTGTTTCGTGGTCTACGATGTGGATGGTATCTTTATGGGCAATAATTTTATAAAAAAATTTTCTTTTAATTTTTTTATTTTTAACAACTGAAAGGTTAAGGGGAAGTGAGAGATAGACTTCATGATCTCACTTTATAATGTTTATTACCTTATAATGTCCATCACTTTATAATGTTCATCGTTCTGAACCACTAGCTACAAAAAGGAGGACTTCTTCTTCCAGTTGATCATCCTCGTTTATTTGATCATGACACTTATCACGTTTTCAAGATAAATATTGAAAGTAAGAAAAATTTTGTCAAGTCCTAGTTAGAAAGTTTGATGGGAATGTAAAGGGTAGGTGTAGGTTTGGTTAACGAAATTGAAGAAGCAAACCAAACTTTGTTGAACAGTTCAACAAAAAGTTGATGTCATCAAATTTGATATTTTTTGACAGGTTCATTCAAAATTATGGAACTCATATCATTGTGGGGTTGAGCGTTGGAGGACAGGATGTGGTTCTAGTCAGGCAAGATAAATCTTCCAATCTGGGTCAATCTGAGCTCAAGAAACACTTGGAAAATCTTGGAGATCAATTATTTACAGGGACTTGCAATTTTTCCCCTAATTCAAGAGATAACAAACTCAAGGTTGTCAATTAATTAAATCCATTAAAGAAAGTATCCCTTATTAAATTTTCTCCTAATTACTATATATATACATCAATGCTTGTTCTAATTCAATTGGGTCAATTGCAGGCACCACAGGCATTCAATGTCTTTGATCCACAACCTGTTACCTTAAGCTCTTCAACAGTCAGTGCAAAAGATGTAGGTTCTATCCTTGCAAATTCACTAATTTTATTATGACCCTTTTTTTTTGTAAGATGCATATTGGACTATTTTTTTTTAAAAAAGGAAATGCATGCAAACTGAAATTTAAACGAAGTTACCAGGATCGACTTAATAAACAAACATACTTTGTGCCTTTGAACATTAAACAAGATTTTCTGTCAAAATATTGTAGACCAAAGAACAACAGTTTTGGGATATTGCATTTTGTAAATAAAAAGCTGACATTAAAGTAGTGGTGTATTTCCAGGGTATCACTGTTATATGCACCAAGAAGGGAGGTGATCCATCAATTAGTAGTCACTGTGAGTGGCTTCCAACCGTTCAATCAATGCCAGATGCAATTCATTACAACTTCATACCTATTACTTCTCTTCTTAGAGGTGTTCCTGGCAAAGGTTTTTTGTCACATGCTATCAACCTTTATCTTCGATGTAAGCTCCCCATTTTCTCTAATCAATAAAAGATAAACAAGAAAACAAACAAGAATATGTAAATAATGCATAAATATATTAATCTTTAAATTTTATATGATTGCAGACAAGCCTCCTATATCTGATTTACAATACTTTCTTGATTTCCAATCTCACAAGGATTGGGCTCCTATTCACAATGACCTGCCACTAGGTCCTACAACTAACATGGCAAGTACTTCATCAGCCCTGCATTTCAACCTGATGGGTCCTAAACTATATATAAGCACTACTCAGGTATTATCTGAATTGGCTCTCGATCTTCTGCAAAAACTTTCGCCGTAAAAGGTTCTAATAAACATGATATGGTCCATCAGGTTATGACTGGAAAGAGGCCCGTAACTGGAATGAGATTCTACCTTGAAGGCATGAAGGGCAACAGGTAACAGCTAAAATGCCAGAAATAATGCCAATTTTGATTGTCAGGAATTGAACTGAATCTAGTAATCTTCTATTTGACAAGATACAGGCCACGAAAATGAAATATGAGGACTAGTTGAGCAATTCTTTTCATATATGTTTCATTGGTAAAGCTAATCAGGATTGCCCTTGTTGTGCAGATTAGCAATACACCTCCAGCATTTATCGAACACTCCAACAATGCTCGAAAACAGGGTAGACGACACGCCGTTATGGCGAGGAACAGAAGAAAGTAATGACATTGGATTCATTGAAGCAATTTCTGGAAAAAAGTTTTCCCATATATGTACAGCGCCAGTAAAATACAATCCAAGATGGACAACAAGAAAGGATGTGTCCTACATTGTAACAGGAGCTCAGCTTCACATTAAGAAACAATGCTCAAAGAATGTGCTCCATCTTCGACTATTGTACTCCAAGGTCTCAAAGTCTTTCATATCAAGGTCGCGCTGGCATCAAACTTCCTCCGAATATTCTCAGAAGTCGTCAGGCCTACTCTCAGCCTTGAGCACGTCGATATCAGGTGCAAATCCTGCGAAACATAAACCACCGCAGGCAATTGTGTTGGATTCTAGCGTGTTCCCGTCAGGACCGCCAGTGCAAACACAGAAGCTTTTGAAGTTTGTAGACATTTCGCATCTGTGTAGAGGGCCTCAGGATAGTCCTGGACATTGGTTGGTAACTGGGGCTAAGCTGGATCTAGAAAGAGGGAAAATATGCCTGCAGGTCAAGTTCTCTCTATTGAATATCTGTTCATCATGAAAGGGTGATTAGAAATTTTTTCACCCTTACTATTTTGGAGGGTTTTTGTTCTTTTCTCAATGCCACTTGTATAATTGTGTAAATGAATAGGCTGCTAGCTAGCCAGTGGCTTTGAGAGTAATGAGAAAAAATTATTTATTATTTTTAATAG
>CATIWM010141129.1:0-13669 GCA_949671775.1 Mallotus repandus
TTGTAAATCTTATATGTTTATTGATATATCTTTTGTTTAGTGTTTTAGTAATTAATTAGTGTTGCATTTTCTTATTAGCTGTAATCATTATTTCTATTTTAATTTATTACCTATCCATCTAAGTAACTATCCGGTTAATACAAAATTACTCTAAATTCCCGAGTGTTCGACACCCTTACTTCTCTATACTAGGTCTTAGAGACTAGGGTATACAATTTGACCCCCAACAGTTGTAATTGCTATAATGAATTCAACTAATTTATGAACTTTTGTTAATCCTTTCACGAGTGGAAATTATTGTAAAGCTTTTGTCAGCATTCGTCATTTCCTACCATGAGAGACATATCACCATTTATAACAGCCTCACAACTACATTGCTTTGAATCAATACTAAAACTAAGTAATAGAGCAGCAACAGAGTGACCATATAAGTACAAATATCTGGAAGGAAAATTCATTTAAAAAAGAAATATCCCAATAAACATCATTCACCAAAATTAGACCAAATATATCAAACTGAATATTATTCACCTTTGGTCAGCATTCGTCATTTCCTACCATGGGAGACACATCACCATTTATAACAACCTTGGTCATAAAAGCCTCAAAACTACATTGCTTTGACTCAATACTAAAACTAAGCAATAGAGCAACAACAGAGTGACCATATAAGTACAAATATCTAGAAGGGAAACTCATTTAAAAAAGAAATATTCCAATTAATATCATTCACCAAACTCTAACAAATTTATCCAATTGAATATTATTCACCAGAATCTAACTAAATCTTGGTGAATGAAGAAGAATTTTACAGTCAAATGATCAAAAGAAGGCATCCTTATATTCAACTTTGAATATGAGGTAAATGTTAAACTGGTATTAAAAGGAAGATCATAGTCCATCAACAACCAACACTTATCAATGCAAGAATGACCACTAGATATCCCACAATAAAAAGTTGATCTCAAATAAAGAAAATGGCCAGATAATAAAAGTGACATTCGGGTAGTGGAAATAGATTTCACACAAGATAGCCTCACTAGATTGTAGGGATTTTTTTCACATTAAGGTTAAGGTGAATGTACATAAGCCCCCTCATTCCAAGGTTCACAAATAAGAAACAAGATGAGACATATGCATGGGTTCTGATTAAATACGAGAACTGAAAGATATTTGCTTTCATTATGGTATGATAGGCCATATATTTTGTTTTGCCCTTGAATAACACAAGCTAAAAAAGGTTGATAAAGTAATAAAGAGGCAGTAGTGTATTGTTCCCATGAAAATTGATAATTAATCACCTATTGGTCTTAGCTAATTTTGTTTAAATCTCATAATTAATTTGTAGTAAAGGAAAATTCAAAGCTAACTTAACTAATAAGTAAAGTAAAACACTAATTAAATAATTGCAAGGAGAAATCAATATGGTACGAGTGTTGTTAGGAATTTGATATACCCTCTAATCTTCAAGCTCAAGACCCATTTACATGTCTGCACATCTCTAGTTTTCTTAGATATCAAACATCTCTCTCAAGAAATGGTTGGATTAATTTATTTGAGGTAACTTGTAGGCACCAAGGCTTAACTCTTATCATTACCAATAGCATCAACTAATATCAATCAAAAAAATTAGTGAGCACACCCAAATGTGAATTGAATTAAACTAAGCTATCTCTAGTCATTAGCTATTCAACTTGTATTTATAAATCTACTAGGATTATCATTTCTCAATGTATAATTCTATATCAAAATAAGCTGTAGTTGGCCACCCACAACAACAATGAAGAGCAAGAAATATAATATCTAATAACAAGTAAATAAAATATATATTATAAAGCTTAAATCATATGAGTCATCAATTCCTAACAACAAAGAGTACTTAACTAAGCATGACAATAATATTCATCATCGAATAAGTACAAACTAAAAAAATATCCATTTAAATTTAAGGAATAATAGAAAAGATTAAGGAAATGTTATCAAGAAGCTTCTAATTCTTCTTCTCTTCAATGACTTCTTTTTTAATACTCTTCTTGCCCTTGATTGTGTGAGATTAGCTGCTGAAATCTAGGTCCTTTGTGCTTTTATATCCCCTTCTAGAATGTCCTCTCGAATTCTCTTAGATTTTCTTTCTTGAATGACACATGTCAGCATTTTATAGTTGGAATCGGCGGCCTGTGATCGCACACAGATTTATGATCGCAACAAAGGGGCCTACTGCTTGGACTTAGTGATCACACTACCACTGTGCTCACCACCGAAAGGATGGACTCAGGAACCTATGATTGCCACTGCCACTCAACCATTGAACTTTGTTTTAATTCTTTAGCATATTACCCGCGATCGCAGCTCCATTTGCGATCGCCACAGAAACATGGCTTTGAAACTTCTCCCCTGTTTTTGACTTTATTTTTGCTCGAAATGCTCCAATCACCCCCTTAATTCATTCTTTTCCTTGAAAAATAAAATAAAATAATAAAAGTATATATTTACACTGACTTAACTATACTAAATGACTATAAAAATATGAATATGCACTAAAAATGATAACAAAATAATATATAGAATAGCATAAATATATTCTAAAGCAATGTGAAGTCAATGAACCAATAAATACAGGTAAGTTAAGGTTTATGGTTGAGAGCCCAACCACGAACCTCTAAGTATTGTGACAAGTACCACACTCTTTTAACATCATCATCATCATCAATGTAAAGTTAAAAAAAAAAAAAATTAGCATTGGAATAGTTGGACTATGATAAGAAGAAGTCTTCTTAACTCTTAAAATCTACCTTAAGAGAAGGGGTAAAGGTAGACTTTGGCAGTAAGAAAATGATTTAGTTTGGAAACACAGAAACATATGTACAATGAGATTGTCAGGGGAGCTAGGTCTTTCATTAACAGTGGCCAGAGGCTCAAGGTGATATGTTTGCTAATCAGACCTATCAACAACATGCTCATTTGGCTCCAGTTAAGTGGTGTCCCCTCTTGAAGCCTGGTTAAAAGTCAATGTAGATGTTATTATTTTTCGGCCATCAAAAAAATTAGTGTTGGTTGGGTCATCAAGGATTGTAAAGGATCCTTTATTTTAGCACATGTAAATTAACTGATTGGCAGTGCTGATTCTTTTGAGGCAAAGGCTATTAGCTTGAGAGAGATCTTGAGCTGTATAAAAGACAAGTCTATGGGCAATATTATTATAGAGACAGACTCATTGATGTTAGTCCAAGAGTTGAAGAGAAGAAAGCCTTAAAGAAGTTCAGTAGGTTTGGTAATTTAAGACTATTAGTGTCTATTAAAGTGAGATGTGTATAATTTAATGCAATAATAGTTGCATATAGAATCAACTAATATTAAATAAATTTACACAAGTAAATTAGCCTTTCATTGGAAGTCCCGCAGGTTTACTAGATCCAAAACCACCAAGTTTTATGACATTGGCCTCAAAATCAACAAGTAAGTTCTTTGACTTCAAGTCTCGGTGAAGCACATTAAAAGAATGGCAGTGTGCTACACCATTGAGGATTTGCCTAAAAAAATCTTGCAAAAATATAAAAATTAAATTTTTTTGTGCCATACAATTTTTAAAATAACTATAGAAGATTTCCAAATTGTAACCTTTAAAATATCTTGATCCTGTAAGATTGTTGAATTTTTAGAGATAAAATCTATCAAGTCTCCTTTTTCGTACACTAAAAAATGAGAAACATAAATGTCTCATGTCTACGTATATCTAGTAACCTGTAAACCAAATTCAAAAAATTATATACAAGCTAATACCATAAATGACAAACAAGCAAAGGATCTAAAAGATGTTCATTTAATTGTAAAAAAAATTATATATGGTAAAAGATTTTACTTCACAATATTATCATGTTTCAATTACATGAGGATAGAAATCTCCCATAACAAGAAGCTCGGCAAATCTCCAGTATATCTATCCAAATTAATAACCTTGATAGCGACCTCACTACCACTCTTATCTCGACAAAGATAAACTATACCAAAAGCACTATGTCCAACACGGTTGATTACAGTGTAGTTCCACCTCTTAACTTCATCAATGTTTGAACCGAGCATTTTTACAAGACCAAGTAGAAACTTAATAAACCCATAACTGCCCAATACCCCCTTCTAGTTAGGCCTGGCCATGACCCAATTTAGGCCCGAATCCAGCCCAATCAAATCCAGGACTAGAACCGATCAAATTTGGGACCGGCCCAGAACCGTAGGGGAACTGGTTTAGAGTTAGTTCCACCTAACCATGAGCCATGAATCGCCGATTCCGATTCCAACCCGAAGATTAAAAAATAATTTTTTTTTACCGTTGGGGGACGGTTACTTTGGGGGGGAGGGGGGGCTTAGAGGCATGCAAAAAATGTTAGTTTTTTTATTCCAAAAATGTTAAAAAGAGAGAGATAATGCATTAAGAAAGTTACTTGAAAATTCCTTTTAGCTGCTTGAACATTGATGCACTACTAGGACTAGAAAATTTGAATAGAGGCTTTTATTTTATCATCTCTACAAAAATACAACCCACTGACTAGAATAACACCAATCTTGTATTTAGAGTCACCTAGTAAAAACTCGGGGCCCATGTAAGGGATAGTTGTCGGCTGAAAATAACAATTAAAAGAATAAAAAAGTGAGATGTGTATAATTTAATGAAATAACAGTCGTATATAAAATATATCAACTAATATTGAAAAAAATCATACACGAGTTTATTAGCCATTCGTTGGAAGTCCAGCAGGTTTACTGGATCCAAAATTGCAAAGTTTTTTAACATTGGCCTCGGAATCAACAAGCAAGTTCTTCGACTTCAAGTCTCGGTGAAGCACATGAAAAGAATGGCAGTGTGCTACACCATTGAGGATTTGCCTTAGAAAATCCTCCAAAAATATAAAAATTAAAATTTTTCATGCCATACACATTTTAAAATAACTACAAATGAGTTCCAAATTTTAACCTTTAAAATATCTTGATCTTGTAAGATTGTTGGATTTTTAGATATAAAATCCACCAAATCTCCTCCTTTCACACACTCGAAAATGAGAAACATAAATGATTTTTGTCAAAAAGGGTAATTTGACATTTTATAATATACCACGTCAGCATTTTATTCAATTTTGACCAAAAAACTATTTGTTCTAAAATTGCTAAACATTTACTAAATCGGGACATTTTTGTCAAAATTAAAAAGTTGGGATAAAATTGTAAAAGGTCATAAACCTTTGGATTTTTTACATTAATAGGCAAAAAACATTATATATGGCAGAAGATTTTACTTCATAATGTTATTATGTTTCAATTTATTGAGGACCGAAATCTCTCACAATAAGAAGCTCAGCAGACCTCTAGTATATCTATCTAAATTAATAACCTTGATACCAGTCTCACTACCACTCTCGTCTCGATAGAGATAAACTGTACCAAAAGCACAATGTCTAAGATGATTGATTACAGTGTAGTTCCACTTCTTGATTTTATCAATAACTGAGCCGAGCATTTTTACAAGATCAAGTCAAAACTTGATAGACCCAGAATTGCCCAACACCAATTTCTAGGCCAGTTTGGGTCCAAAACTAGCCCATTAAAATTTAGGACCAAAATCGGTCAAATTTGGGACTGGCCCGGAACCATGCGAGAAATCGGTTCTGGGTTGCTTCCACCCAGTCATGAACTGTGAATCGCCAGTTCCAGTTCCCATTTCAACCTAAGCGTTATGAAGGTTACTTAAAAATTTCTTTCAGCTGTTTGAAAACTGATGCACCACCGGGACTGAGAAATTTAAATAGAGGCTTTTGTTATAATATCTCTGCAAAAATACAACCCACTGACTAGATATCAACAAAAGTTGTGTATTTAGAGTAATCTAGTAAAAACTCGGGGACCATGTAAGGGACAGTTGTCGGTTGAAAATAACAATTAAAAGAACACAAAAATGATATGTGTATAATTTAATGCAATAACAATTGTATATAGAATATATCAACTAATATGTAAGAAAAAACATACACGAGTATATTAGCCTTTCGTTGGAAGTCTAGTAGGTATTCTGGATTCAAAATTGCCAAGTTTTATGACATTAGCCTTGAAATCAACAATCAAGTTCTTCGACTTTAAGTCCTGGTGAAGCACATAAAAAGAGTGGTAGTGTGCTACACCATTGAGGATTTGCCTTAGAAAATCTTACGAAAATATAAAAATTAAAATTTTCCATGCCATACACTTTCTTAAATAACTAGAGGCTAATTACAAATTTTAACCTTTAAAATATCTTGATCCTGTAAGATTATTGGATTTTTAGAGATAAAATTTGTCAAATCTCCTCCTTTCACCTACTCGAAAATGAGAAACATAAATGTCTCAAGTCTACATACGTCAAGCAACCTGCGAGCCAAATTCAAAAAATTATGGACAAGTTAACACCACAAATGACAAACAAGCAAAGGATCCAAAAAAGAAGTTCATTTAATTGGAAAAAAAATTATATATGGAAAAAGATTTTACTTCACAATGTTATCATGTTTCAATTTCATGAGGATAGAAATCTCCCATAACAAGAAGCTCGATAGACCTCTATTATATCTATCTAAATTAATAAACTCGATAGCGACCTCACTACCACTCTCGTCTCGACAGAGATAAATTATACCGAAAGCACAATGTTCAAGACGGTTGATTACAGTGTAGTTCCACCTCTTGAATTCATAAATGTCCTTACCTAGCATTTTTGCAAGACCAAGTAGAAACTTGATAGACCTAGAACTGGTCAACACCCCCTTCTAGCTAGGCCTACCCACGGGTCAGTTTGGGTTTGAAACCGGCCCGGTCAAATTCAGGACCGGAACTGTCAAATTCAAGACCGGCTCGAAACTATGGGGAACCGATTCAGGGCCAGTTCCACCTAACCATGAACCGTGAATCGCCGGTTCTAGTTTCAAAAAGGTTTTTCCTGTTCTAACAAGAAGTTTAAAAAAATAGTTTTTTTACCATTTGTTTGGGGAGGTGACCAAAGGCATGCAAAGAGAGAGAATGCTTTAAGAAGGTTGCCTGAAAATTTCTTTTACCTGATTAAATATTGATACACCACAAGGACTAGGAAATTTGAATATAGGCTTTTGTTTTATCATCTCTGCGAAAACACAAAACCACTAACTATATAACAATAATAGTTATGTATTTAGAGTCACATAGTAAAAACTCGAGGGCCATGTAAGGGACAATTGTTGGTTGAAAAAGTGAGATGTGTATAATTTAATGAAATAACAGTTGCATATAGAATTTATCAACTAATATTTAAAAAATCATAAACGAGTAGATTAGCCTTTCATTGGAAGTCCAACATTTTTACTAGATCCAAAACCGCCAAGTTTTAGGA
This sequence comes from Mallotus repandus, assembly GCA_949671775.1. NCBI lineage: Eukaryota > Viridiplantae > Streptophyta > Magnoliopsida > Malpighiales > Euphorbiaceae > Mallotus > Mallotus repandus. The sequence continues at coordinate 7,385 of CATIWM010141129.1, forward strand.
CATTGGCCTTGAATCAACAAACAGGTTCTTCGACTTCAAGTTCCAGTGAAGCACATGAAAAGAATGGCAGTGTGCTACATCGTTGAGGATTTGCCTCAGAAAATCCTACAAAAATATAAAAATAAAATTTTTTCATGTGATAGACTTTTTAAAATAACTATAGTCGAGTTCCAAATTTTAACCTTTCAAATATCTTGATCTTATAAGATTGTTGGATTTTTAGAGATAAAATCTGCCAAATCTCCTCCTTTCACATACTCAAAAATGAGAAACATAAATGTCTCATGTTTACGTACATCCAGCAACCTGCAAACCAAATTCAAAAAAATTATGGACAAGTTAATGCCACAAATGACAAACAAGCAAATGATCCAAAAGATGTTCATTTAATTATAAAAAAATTAATATATGGCGAAAGATTTTACTTCACAATGTTATCAGGTTTCGATTTCATCAAGACAAAAATATCCCATAACAAGAAGCTCGACAGACCTCCAGTATATTTATCCAAATTAATAACTTGATAATGACCCCATTCTCATCTCAATAGAGATAAACTGCATAAAAAGCACCACGTACAAGACAATTGATTATAGTGTAGATTCACCTCTTGACTTCATCAATGTCTGAACCAAGCATATTTGCAAGACTAAGTAGAAACTTAATAGACCTGAAACTGCCAACAACCCCTTCTAGCCAGGTCTAGCCACAGGCTAATTTGGGCTAGAAACCAGCCCAGACAAATCCAAGACCAGAATTGGTCAAATCTAGACCGGCCCAAAACCATGGTGGGAATTGGTTTAGGGCCGATTCCACTGAACCATGAACCGTGAATCGCCGATTTTGGTTTCAATTCCAACCTGACATCAAAGAAAAAATATTTTTTCTTAACCATGGGGCGAGGGGAGGCAAAAGGCATGCAAAAAATGTTAGTTTCTTTTTTATTCAAAAAATGTTAAAAAGAGAGATTATGCATTATGAAGGTTACTTGAAAATTTCTTTTAGCTACTTAAACATTGATGCACCACCAAAACTAAAAAATTGGAATAGAGGCTTTTGTTTTAACATCTCTACAAAAATGCAACCCACAGATATCAATAACAATTGTGTATTTACTGTCACCCAATAAAAACTTGGGGGTTATGTGAGGGACAATTGTTGACTGAAAATAACAATTAAAAGAACACAAAAGTAACTTTTTTGGACTTTTTAATTTTTTTGTTTCACAACTAATTTTTTTGTTTTGTAGATAATGTGTTTATTGATATACCTAAGTGATTTCATGTAACTTTTTCAAGCTTTTTCACTAGGTAAGTTATCCTATTTGTCATGGTTAGGTTTCATGTAAATTAAAGTCTATTAATAATAATAATAGATAGTTGGGTTTTAGGTTAATTTAAGTATGTTAATAATGATAAATGGTTGTGCAAAAGGTTGAGAAAGATGAGTGTTATGATAATATAGTTACTCTTACTGAACTAAATCCTAATCTCCTTGAGTTTGATGTTCATTGTACCGGACAAGGTATTGTGCGTATGATCTATACTTGATATTGTTTATAGGTATTGTGCATATGATCTATACTTGATATCAAGTCGATCTAAGGGTAGTGAGGACTTTTATAACCTCGGGAAGTGGTATAGGAATCAATTAAATGAAAGAAATGATAGAGAAATTGTTTTACCTAATTTAAGATTTTTTAATCTTTCTATCAATTATGCCCTCATGCTTGTAAGAAATCATATTGATGTTTGCAAATTAGCATTGGGAAAAGTAGTCAGTTGTCCATCACAATTCAAATTTAATAGGGCCCATTTTTCGAAGGTAAAAAGAGCTATAATCACTATTGTTCAGTTAGCATCAGAGATGATATGCTTCAAAAATATCCAAATTTTTTTACTCGTGTATAGGATGCACCTGATATGGTTTTATTACTGAATTTGTGGGTTATAAGTTGCTCTTTAATTTATAAGTGGGTTGAAGCAATAATATAAGAGAATTCAATCAGAAATTTGTACCTCACAATCCTCAAGTTTTTCAAACGTTGTTATTATTGGAAGGTGCAGGGCTAATGGCATGCTTGAAATGGTATTGAATTGTCATGCTATTTGATTGTAGAAATTGTGCGTGCTAAGGATGAACAATGATTTCTGATGATTGTATGCTTAGGATATGCTAATTGTGTTTTTCTTTTGATTTGACTAATTGGGTTATGTTATTATATAATTTCTAAGCGATATGTTGAATTTAAAAAGTTATTATATGAGTTTGATTTAGAGTGTTAAACATTTGCATCTAATGATTTCCAATATGCTTCTTATGCAGATTGATTTTGAGTTCTTATTGAGTTTAAACTTGGTATATGAAAAGACAAATGCTAAAAAGTTTTATCCTCTTTTTGGAGTTCATTTGACATTCTGAAATTTAAATTAATAATATCCTTCCTAGCTTTAGTTTTACCTGCATTGGATATACATCATACCAAGTAGCAAGTATCATTTTTGGTTAAAAGGTAATGTAAATACGGTAAATCATTTTAATTTTAAGTTTATATTCTTTTACTAATCCTATAAATTTGACCTATATTAACCTATTTTAATAATTCTATATATTTTACTTATTTTGACCTATTTTACTAATTCTATAAATTTGATTTATAAACATTTAGTTCTTCAATCAGGTAGTAAGAAATTTTTGAAAGTTAAATACAAAATGTATTTTTATTGGTTTCTCATTAGATTAAAGAAAAAAACTCAATCTAATGCAACATTAATATAGAATTTACTTATTTTAGTTTAATTTGACATATTCTTACTTAGTGCTGAGTATAAGATGAAGAAAATATTGAGCCGAACCAAATTATGTGACAAATTTGGTACGTTATTAAATCATTATAAAAAACTAAATATAAAACTATGTTGAATCCTAATAGAACCATGCCAAATTGAAAAATTGAATACAGTATCGAATATTAATCTAATAAATAATATAAAAATATTAATATACGCTACTTTTCATTATATTATCAACCAATATATATTAAGTAACATATATATAATAATATATAATAAAAATAAATATGTTTATGTTTAGAATATAATTAATTAATTAATTAATTAATTAATAATAATAATTATTATTATTATTATTTAACAAGTAAAACTGTAAATTGTCTATTATATCACAATTTAAGCTTAAAATATGAAAATAAGAAAATTACCAGAGTATTTGATGTGGTTTAGAGTATCCTTCCCTTTCTTAAACTTGGAAATTGAAGGTTTCAACTCCAATCTTTCTTGTGAAAGCTTTTCATTCTCATGTCTAGCTTTCTCAAAATCATCTTTTGGAGAAGGAGAATTTTTCAAATCAATTACAAGTTGTTCATTTGGCAAACAAATTTCGGAAAAGTCATTTTTCGTACTTTCAAATTCTTCGGATATTTTTGAAAGCTCAAGTTTGTAAAGCTTTTTCTTAGAAATCAACTTTCTGCATTTTAACATGAGTTTGCTCATAATAATGCTCTCGTTATCACCATCATCATCATAATGTTCATCACAAGAAAAGTGAGAAGTAAACTCATTGTCTTCTTCAAGTGCCAAGGTTAGCCACTGCATATTGTTCCTCTTCCTTTTTCAAATTAAAAGAGTCATCCCATGTTGCTTTGAATGCCTTTCTCTTGTCTTTTGCTCCTTTACCCTTGAATTTCAATCATGGGCACTCACTCCTATAACTCGAAAAGTACTAACAAAAATAAAGGGAGGAAAAAATATTTGTTTTCATCATGCATGCATGCACGGTTTGCCTCATAATTAGATTACAATGCGTAGGGATAGGAGTGGAGCTCCTTCACCACCAGACGCATATTGAGCTCCATTATCACCGTCAAATGGCTCCAGTATGGCTTCGTTCCTGTAAAACCTGGAGTAGTCTGCTAAACTAGTTTGATATAATTTTTAATTTCATACTGCTGTCCTTATTTTAGCATATGAACAGAAGATGAGTATTCTATAGTTTGAACATAACAAGAACTTTGTTCTCATTACTTATCAAACCAAAAGAAAAAAAAGAACTTAATTTGTTTCTATATGCATTGTATGATCATAAATCGTTGTAATGCTCTAAATTGCACCTAATTTGACCGACAATCATGATGTGGTCATTGCCACGTCGCCAACAACCAAACCTGCTTCGCAAGCAGAGGCATCAGCTTGCTGATCAGAGAAAGTGTTGACGAAGACCCTGCGCGGGTTGGTTGTTGAAATGCAGGTTGTGAGGAAAAAGTGCGATGATCGGGGAAGAAAAAAATAGCAAAATTCAGTGAGGTTGTACAACAGCAACAGGGAGGCTTATGGGGTTTTAATATTGGTGAAAGGGAGCTACTGAGTTCCGTCAGAAATTGGGTAATGGGCTCCCTCTTTGTTTTGAGGAGTGAAGCCGTGTATATATAATTTGTGATGATACACATAAATAAATAAATTGTTGAAGAAATGTCATTAGAATTATAATATTGGCTTTCAATTATCTACATCAATGGTAAATTTATTTATCACGTAGATTTTGCCTCCACAGATTTGCACAGAATGTGTGGTGCCATGGAAATTGAGTATGTTGAAATATGATAGAGCTAATAGAATTGATGATGAATTTGCATCTGTTTTCACATATTAAGACTGACTGATTGACTGGGCCATTGTAGTTTCTTGCAGTCTTGAGTTCAAAGAAAAGAAAAGAAAACTCAGAGCTCTTCGACATCATCTCTTGAAAAATAAATCTTCAAGAAAATTGCACGAGAAGTGAAGAGTCCAAGAGTTTTGATGAAGGTAGGGATGATGAGGAGGAGGATTTTAGAGCATATTCTCTAGGTATTTTCTGTTGGTGCACAACCTACAGCCACAATAACAGAAAACAACAGTTTTATTTGCACTTCACTATACATAACAATGGAAAGAGAATAATAATAATACACAGCTCATCGCTCAACTCCTTTATTAAAAAAAAAGTATTATTAGTCAATATTTTGGGAAATATTATAAAGAATTTCGTTTCATTCAGTGTACCAGTTATGATGCAGTCCAAAGTAGAGTCAAAGTCATGTTAATTCAGATATTTGGTTATAGAAACAAGTAGAAATTATGCCAATTCCAATGGTAGAAAATTCAGTTTTGGAAACATCACCTCTCAACCATTAATCTGTTGCATTTCTCAGGAATTAATTGATTCCTATACAACATTTTTTGTTCCTGCTGCTTTTATATATAAATAAACCATATCTTAACTCTAGTAGAACATAACTTGAATTCCTAAGATAAGAGTTCAAAAAACAAGCACCCTTCAAGTTGTTTCTTGCATACAATGCGTGGCTGGCCAGGGAAGCCTCCGCGGAAGTACTCAACCACTAGGGAGTGGTTCTTCAAGATAATACCTCCGAGTACTATCAGAGACAAGAAGCTGGTACAAGCACTTATTATCTTCTCAATTTTACATGCGTGAAATAGTCTTTGCAGTTTTTTTGTTCTGCAGGCTGTTTCTGGTTATTCGACTCTTGAGACTAAACTAATCAACTAAATTGCTTTTGTTGTCCTGGATCATATGACTCAATTTTCAGTACTTATTGCAGACACTTCCACTGAAGTTTTCAAGAAAACGTGGAGATGAGCTTTGATGAAGCAAAATATTCCTATTCATTTTTCTAAATAAATTCCTAATTTTGTGCTTAATTAGTAAAATAAATATTCAATTTAATTCCTATATGAAGGAGAGGGAGATCATATCTATATGAAGGAGAGGGAGATCATATTCAATTTAATTAGTCACACATAGGCTAGGTTCTCTATAAAAGAGGTTTTATATGAAGGAGAGGGAGATCATATCTTTATCAATTCAATTCAGTTTTTCTTTATTTTAATTGAAAGTTTTTGTAAGCCATGTGTGACTAAGTTTTCTTTTCTAGTCAAGGATATCAAGGTATGGTTCATAAACAGTTGTGAGAATTTGTTTTCATTGTTTTCTATTCTCAAATATCTGAATATTTTCTATGCTTAATGTTATTTTGTTCAATTAAGATTTTTGACGTCTGATTTTGATTGAATGAATATTGCTAGTTGAATTGGTAAATCCGTAATTGTTTATTTAATTTGGAAAAGTAGCAAATCTACACACTTATTGAATTGAATCTTTGAGGTTAGTGTGGGTGAATTTATTTGGTCCAATTTAAATAATCGAGCTTGTGTATTATTGATTGGAATTGGTAGCTTTTCTAATTCTTAATGCTATTTCTCAATTAAA
>CATIWM010141186.1:0-30472 GCA_949671775.1 Mallotus repandus
ATTAAACTAGAAGGTCTTCCCTTATAACTCATTATTAACCAATATTTTGATAATGACATCGTACTTATACAATTTCATACATGGTTTTTTTTTTAATTTTTTGAACTTAATCTATAGGCACTTTTTTGATAAATAAATAAATAAATGTTCAAATTTTTTATAAATCAACTTTTGATTTAATAAATTATATAGTTTATATTTATGTTTAAATTATATATCTGAAATTAATTAAAGGTGATAGAAAAATAATTATATTTTAAATTTTATTAGTAGAAAATAGTTAACTCTTATTGACATTTAATTTAATATTACTTTTATCAGTAAATTCTCTATTTTCATTTTGACTTGGTTAATTAATGGGTTAAATATGATTTTTTTAATATAGGTCAAATAAATTTCTTGACATGGTTAATTAATGAGTTAAATATATTTGTGATCACCTAACTTTACACTTATTTACCAAACTTTAATTGGTTTTATTTAAGTCATCAATCTGAATTGGCATGCTGACATGGCAAATATTCTTTGAATATTTCAAATCCGATTGTCACATTAGCAAAACGCCATCAGTTGATCGATCAATAACACTTAAATCGAAGTTTGATTACCAAAACAAAATCAATTGAACTTTAGTATCCAAAATAAAATAAGTGTAAAGTTTGGTGACCATCGAAATATTTAACCCTATACAAGCCCTATATTTATAATGGTAAAACGAGGGATGCAACTATCAAGAATATAAATGAAAAATAAAATCACACATTGTGTAGATATAATGCTAACCAGAAAGCGCTTTCAAATCAGTTTTAAAAGCAAGTATAAACTCAGAAGCACATCTAAGATCTTATATAGTTGAAAGCTATATGCTTACATAATCAATAATCAATGGATGAAAAATCAATTAAAAGATATATTTTTAAAGTCAATTTGGCCAACCTGAACTCTACTCAAGTAAAAAGCACTGTTCAAATATCTGTAGAAAACATGTTTGGTTTATAATGAACCAATGTTATGTTGTTCACGGATCACTCTGGTACGCGGAATGAAAAGGATATTTATTTAATTTCTGAAACGATAGAGGTAAACTTCTTTGGTACAGTCAACTAGTACGAAATTTATTTATCTGGTATGGGAACACTTTTGGGAACGTATAATAATAATAATGATAGTAATATAGCCACATTTATTTATTTGTTGAAATCAAAATGAACTTTCATTACTCAAATAAGCATTACATCAGCAAGAGCAAGAGACCTAACAAAATCAGGAGCCTCTTGCCAAATAGTAGGACTAGCAAAATTAAAAGCAGTCTTAGCAAGTTTATCTACAACCTTATTTGCCTCTCTTTTCACATGTTGCATAGTGATATGTGAAACCTGGGACAACAAATCTCGACAAGTCTCAATAATCCCACCAAACTCAGAGCTATTTGCCATGACAGTACTGCAACCATTAACTACCAACATCGCATCCATCTTAACCTGAACAAAAGCAAAACCCTATTGACGAATCCAACTCAATGCCTCTAACAAGCCAATAACTTTTGCATTTTTAGCATCTAACAGCCCAGGAATGCAACAAGTAATACACCATTTAACATGGCCCAAACAATCTCTCAAAATCATAACCATACCCACTGACAGCCTCCCATGGCAAATAGCAACATTGATGTTCAGTTTCAACACCCCAGAAGGAGGACATTTCCACATCACCTGCGATATAGAAACAACATTATAGAATATAGTAGGCGAAGCCATATTAGTTTGTTTAAACTCTCGAAGGAAAGATTTAGCAGACCAAACAACATGAAACACAGAACTCACAGTACCACGCCAAAGCGATTATTTTGTTGATTTCATAGTTCCAACAGGATCATACAAACAATCTCCATATACAACACAGATTCTGAATCAAACATATTCCCAAGCCAACAATAAAATGAATCAGCATGAACATCTAAAATAGAAACACTAGCTTCATGCCAACATTGAACAACATAATAATAATCTAAAAACATATGTAAATTATGCTCACCATAAGAACCACACATAACACAGGAATTATCCACAGGTATTCCTTTAAGAAACAACCTTTCACGATTGGGAAGATAAATACGACAAGCTTTCCAAAAAAAAATTTTAACCTTTGGAGGCAGATGCAAATTCCAGAATTTTATCCATAAAAGCGGACCACTGTCATCATCTAACTGTAATTGTCAAGCTACTTCCAATTTATAACCTGATCTAACAGTATAAATCTCATGCCTATCAAAATGCCAAAGAAGCTTATCTGGGCCAGAACCGCTTTCAGCTGGTAAGCTTAAAATGGACCGAATATCCTCTGCATTAAAAATATCATGTAACAGCTCCACATCCCATTCTTTGTGGCCAAGAACAAATAACTCACCGACCAATATATTTTACAACTCCACATTAAAACTAGTGGTGGGTTTAAACCCATTATTGTTGATAAGCCACGGGTCTCTCCAGGCATTAATAGCCATGCCATCCCCTATCCGCCACCTACACCCTTCAACAAGAACGAGCTTAGCATTCCAGATATTTCTCCAAACTAGGCTCGAGTTAGAACCTAATGAAGCCGACCAAAAACCCTTGTCTGGATAATATTTAGATTTGTGAACTCGACTTACCAAAGTATTTGGACTATTTACTAAATTCTAGCCTTGTTTCCCAAGTAAAGCAACATTAAATGAAGGTAAATGGCAGAAACCCATACGTCCATGCTCCTTACGCAAACACAACTTCTCTCAAGATGCCCAATGAATTTCTTATGCCTTTCCCCCTTTGAACCCCACCAAAAAGAGTTCATCATTTTTTGAAGATCATCACATAATGAAACTGGAAGTAAAAAAATGCCCATACAATATAATGGACTAGCCTGTGCAACAGGCTTAATAAGAACCTCCTTGCCCACATGAGAGAGCATTTTACTATGTCAGCCAAAAAGTCTATACCACATCTTATCTTACAAATAAGCAAACATAGCCCGCTTCCTCCTCCCAATCAAGGAAGGTAATCCAAGATGTCACCCTGTTTTCAAAGGATTTTGCACCTCTAAAATATGCTTAAGATCATTATTTATCTCATCACCAACATTATTACTAAAGAAAACCCTAGACTTCTTAAAGTAACTGCTTTCCCAGACACTTCTTCATATTGAGCTAGCACATCTTTCATCACCAAACATGCTAAATGAGTTGCCTAAAAAAATAAAAAAACTATCGTTTGCGAATAACAAGTGAGAAACAGAAGGAGAGCCTCTAGAAACCTTACACCCATGCCAAACACCATCAAATTATGCTTTTTTAATCATGGCAGATAACCCTTCTGCACATAAGATATAAAGATAAGGTGATAGTGGGTCACCTTGTCTAAGACCTCTACTCGAAACAATCGGACCAACCTCTTCAGCATTTACTGCAACATGATAAGAAACATATGTCACACATAACATAATCCACTCAACCTATGGACTATAAAAACCAAATTTTAGCATCACCACCTTCAAAAAAGACCACTTCACACTATCATAAGCTTTACTAATGTCTATTTTCAATGCCACATCCCCCATTTTTGCTTTAGTTTTCCTGCGCATAGAATGGATCAATTCAAAAGCAAGAACCACATTATCTTGAATAGAATGAACAGGAACAAAAGCAGACTATTTGTCTGAGATAATAGATGAAAGAACAACTTTTAGTCGATTAGCTAGGATTTTAGCCACAATCTTATACAAAACTTTGCAAAGGGATATTGGCCGTAAGTCTTTTACTGAAACTGGGTTATCAACTTTGGGAATGAGCACAATAGTGGTATCAAACAAATGAGAAGGGAAAGCACCAGAATTTAACTACCCACAACAAGCAGAGAAAACATCATAACCCAGAATAGGCCAAAATTTTTGAAAATATGTCGAATTAAGACCATCCGGTCCAGGAGCTTTGTCAGATTGCATAGAGAACACTGCCCTCTTAAATTTATCAACAGTAAAAGGAGCAAGAAGCATGTCATTATCAGATGGAGAAACCAAAGGATGCAAAAAATCCACATTCAGCACCTCCTTTAAATCCCTTATTAAAAAGATATCCATAAAATAATTTTAGACAACTGTCTCTATATCACCTTGTTCTTCCGCCCAAGAACCATCATTCCACTGAAGCTTACTAATTTTGTTTGTGCGGTTCTTTATGATGCCATGTTATGGAAATACTTACTGTTTCGGTCACAACCCCACAACCAAAAGTTTTTTGACCTTTGAAGTCAATAAATTTCCTCTTTAACCAGTAAGTCATTCAGGATAGCACGTTGCTCCAGAACCTTCCTATCTGAATCCAGGTCATGCCATATACATGGCCAAATCCATTTTAACTTTTCGAATTTAAAAAGAAAACTGACGTCGAAATTGAATACCCCATCTAACCATTGAATCCACCTGAGATCAAACTCTATCCAAAAAAGAAGAATCACGAGAGTTATGCCAATCCTCCCTAACCAAATTACAAAAATCATTATACATCAACCAATTATTCTTAACCTTAAATTTAGCCCACTTGAGACGAGATGGTAAAGCAGACGTCAACAATTCTATTGGATGATGATCTGAAACCGAAACCGTGAGACAAGAAAGCCGACCATCAGGAAATCAAGACAACCAATCTTCATTAAGAAGGCAACGATCAAGTCTTTCGTCAACAAAATCAACAGTGCCTCTACTCCTTTCCTAAGTATAAGGATACCCCTCCAAAGGTAAATCAATAAGGCCACAGTCTGAAACTGCTTCCCTGAAACCTCTAAAGAGCCATTCTGGATGAATAACACCACCATTTTTATCATTTATGCTAAGAATATCATTATAATCCCCTATTTCACATTAAGGTAACACAGACCGATCCATTAAGTTTCTCAACAAATCCCAAGACAAGTGTCTTTGACTACAATCCGGTTGACCATAGTGACCAGTACAACGCCAATCATTAAAAAACTCATCATGAATAACAAAGTCAATATGAAATTTAAAAAAAGATAAAATGTCAACAGAAATTGTATCATTCCAAATAAGAGCAAGACCTCCACTACATCCCTCTCTATCAATACAAAAACAACCAGAATAACCAACACTGCATTTTATTTCTTCCACTTTATTCAAATAAACAAGAGTTTCAATCAAAAATAAATAAAAGAAGGTCAGTAAGATTTAATTAAATTTTTAAGAGCTAATACTACCTGTGGATTGCCGAGACCACGACAGTTCCAACTAACACCTATCATGGCTCCTGGCGAGGTCCCATGGGTGACTCGACCGATAGAAATTCATCACTGGATAAAGCTCCAGCCTGCTTATGATCATGCGCCTCAGTAGAAACATTGTTATGCTCTCCATTAGTTTCCTAGACATGTTGAAATAATGGAGGTTCTGAAACCAAGGCCCTCTTACATTTCCTTTCTTCAATTAACAACAAGTCTTTATCCTCACCTTTATGGGCCTCATGCTGGCCCAACTTTTCACTCCCAAGATCATTCAATTTAATTAACCCATCCTTACTAACCCACATAGTCAACTTGCCATTTTCAATAGAATTTGGAAGTTTACAAATTCCATGATTTTTGGCATTCAAACGATTATCATCCATATCTGTCTCCATGATTTCCGCACCTATCTCCCACTCACCACATTTTGAATTTGAATCACTACTATCCTCCTCCCTCAGCCACCGCTCTCTACCACAGCCAGCCGCTCTCCTCGAAGGCACTTTAATCTATGGACCCCATTCCTTTTGCAACTCACCTCCATCCATGGCAAAACGTGAAGGATAAAAATTATCAGTATGTCCCAAACAACCACACAGATAGCAAACAAAACAATTCAACTCATATTGGAACCAAGCAATATTGGAACTGCCATTAGGTAGCTTAAACCTCTTCCACCTCTTCAATGGCTTACGAACGTCAAGGCGAACACGAATACACATATAACTTGGCAAAAAACCAGAATTATTCTTCATATCATAATCCAAAAAATACCAAGGAAAGACCAAAACTATTATCCCACAGTATTCGACATATACCAAATAGGAAGGTCATGTATTCTCACCCAAACCGGAATAAAGAATAAAGATACTTGTGACGGGACCTCCTCCCGCTATAAATGATGCAAAATCAAAATATGATTGTCAAAGGTCCAGGGGCCACCACTCAGAACCCGTTGCAAATCCAGGACATGGTGAAACTTGAAGAGAAACGAACCACCTACTAATTCCTTAACGGTTAATCCCTTTCTACGCCTCCACAACATCGCCATCCAGTGTTTCATGACCTAGAATTTAACATTCCGATCAGTAAGAAAACGCCCTACCAGGCACAATTCATTACAGGTAACCTCAGTATTAGACTTCGCAACACCCATTTCCATCTCTTCTTCTTCTTCTACACTTAAAGTCATCTTTGAAAAACTCTCTTTCATGATAAGATCAGATGAAAACACTGACAGCAAAAACGACAGGAAAGAAACAAAAAGAAAAGAACAAAAACTTCCCACAAGGAGATAACATTTATTTAATTTCTAAATTTCACAATGTAAAATATAATTCTATCCCTATTTTGATTTGGATTTAAGAGTTTTGATTTTAATTTATTTTATAATTTTATTCCTATTTTGATTTGAATTTGAAAATTTAAAATAAAATTATATTCGTATTTTAATTGGAATTTAAGACTTCTTATTTGATTTCTATTTTAGTAATTTCTAGTTAATTAAATAAAAATTTTAAATAAATATATACTTTAATAAAAAAGAAAAAGCATAGAAACACGAACAGCAAAAAAAAAAAAGAAAGAAAACAAAAAATGTAAGAAACAAAAAAAACAAAAGGAAACGGCCAAAGTACCGATTTGGTACGGAACCGTTCCCTCCATCAGGGATTCGTTCCATGGGGAGCGAATCCTGGCAACTCTGAGATCAACGGAAAAGCACAGCAATAACCATTTTAAATTCAAGTTAATTGCATTCCCAATCACACTGAAATACAAAGCAGTTTTGTACTGATTTTCATGGGATCAAATTAATTAAATTAATCCAAAAAGTTGTAAAGTTAAAAGAATTTGTCTTGTTTTTAATTAGCGGAGCATATAATATAATATATATTGTTCATTTGGGTTAATTAAACTGACATGTCGATATTCAAATAGTTGGCTGTTGTATACACTTTGTGCTGCTATGATCAAGGATGGACTTTTTATGTCATGGAAATCTTATTCTGTTTGAGGAAAAAAAATTCTTTTTAATTGTTTTGTTTTTTTAAAACAGATATTCATTTCATTAACCATTCATGTCCTAAACATGAGAGCACAACAATTCACAAAGTCCTGACGGATAATTTTTCATCCTTTTTTTTAATTTAAATTACTAGTATTCAGAGCCTATAAACTTCAATTAATCGAATTTAACAGTCTCGATAATTCATAACTATTTCTAACCATCCAATCATCAGCTTTATTTGCTAATTTTTTAATACCAAGAAAAATATAAGAGTCATTGGCTTGGCTAGAGCATTCAGTTTACTAACATCCACAGTTGATAAAAATTTTCAATGCACATCTTTACCATTATCAGATACAGTTTTAACAATCGTCCAATATGTTTCAAAAAAAAAAAAATTGATGCATCACAATTGCATTATATCCATTCTTATTGAGGTTACCAACACATTTATGAATAACTCAAAAGATAGTTTACTTTTTAATTAGTTTAATCAAAATTAATGTTTCTTCATATAAAATTATTGAGTGAAACTGATTCACCGCATGTCCAAGGTACTCTCCTGGAATATAAATATGTATTATTCAAATATAGTTAATATATATATATATATTCAAAACATTATATTGCCAATTTTTTTGTTAATAAGTAGGGAGGTTATATAATCTAAATTTTGATGAACTATAAAACAGGGAGCAGTGTTCCCCTTTAAATCGACGACGGTAGGAATCAAATATTGCACCTTAAGATGTCCTTGAAAAAGAGTTACCATTTGACTACTTCATCACTATATTATATTGCCAATTTAATTCAATTTATAAAATCTTCATGTTAGGTGTTGCTACTAGTGATATTGCTGATAGAATAAGGATAATTTTTTTTGAAAATTACAATTTTACTTTTGTTTGTTATATTATATAAAATAAATTATCTAGTAATTTATGACCACTAGCTGTAATTGGACAACTAACTAAAATGATAGAATCTAAATATTTTAAAAAAAAACTGGTGAAACCGTCATAAGATGATGTAAACAATTATATTTTATGACTAATTCATTTATTAATTTATTATTTTTATAATTTTTAAATAAAAAAATATTATAATATATCACTACCAATAATATATTGTACATATCGTGAGTAGCGACCATATCTTTTTCCTTAATTTGTAAATCAATTAGGTAAAAAAAAAAATCAATTTGAATGAAGATTAGCCATCAAATCAAACAAAGTAAAGTCTAGCTAGTTGCATAACATTACCCCATTTGGAAAAAGATTACGGTTGAAATTTATTCTATATTATGGAGGCACTAAAAAATATATGGAGTAAAAATTTTTAAAAAAATTTCAAACGCTAAAAAGTCTTATTATATTGTGCTTTTTAAAAGTTGAAAAATCGGCCCTCATTTATTTTTTCTTTTTGGTCGAAAATGCGGACGGAATTAGAAGTGGCTCTGATTGTTTAAGAATAGATATTCTTTCTTACCGGAAGTGACATATAAGAATATGAAAGGAAGATTTGACAATGGGTAGTGCGGATCAAAATCCACATGTATTATTATCAATCCTATTTATTGCATCAAAGCAAGAAATAAGATTACAATGTATATATAATAGTATTCCACGTGATGAAGATGAAGCAAAATCACAAAAGGAGGACAAAAGATGCTTTGTATCCACCTGACGAATTTCCTGAAATTGGATTTTATCTTGATAACGATTTTGATGAGCAATCTTCCAAGATTTAGAGAATATAATTGTTTTCATCTTTGATATAAAGAATATATATATATATATTGAAATAGAAAAGTTGAATGATGATATATGCTGTGAGTCCGTATCCAGTATTTTGTACTTGAAATGACATTCTATTTTCACCAAATCTCTCTTTGACGTACAAACACAGGCACACACACATATATATATATATATATATCTTTGAGTTGTGCTTGAAATGACCTCTCACTGCGTGGATTTTCCAATTTATATGAAAAGATTAATACTATGCATGGCCATGAGATGAAAAAAAAAAAATATATTTTTGTGGGAAGAGAACGAAGAATAAGAGAAGGAAAGAAAAATTATAATTTTTGTTAAGTTTAATAATTTAAAAATAACTAATAAAGATAAAAAGAAAATAACTAATTTTTCTTCACTTCTCTTCGTTTTTTTTTTAATTTTTAGTAGTTAAATAAGATAAAAATTAAATTTTTTATCTTAGATAACAATTAATTTAGCTCCTATTTCCTTCCTTTTCTCTTATTTAATTTCTCTCTCAATTCATGCATTGTACAAATAGAATAAAAGATTATGGTAGAAAAATTAACATGTTCCAATGTCATTTTACCTTTGGTTCCCATAGAAATGAGCATTTTAGCTTAAAAATAAGCTTCCTAGCCTACAAATTTAAATTTCCAATTAATTAAGGTCTAATTTCTATTCAATTATTAATGGCTCTTACTAGAAGTGAAATCTATTGCAAATTATTATTTAAGCAAAATAATAATAATAATAAGTCACTTATGAGAAGTAAATAATTACAATTTATACTAGCTTTCATATTTTAAACTCGAAAATCAAAATACTCAACGTTAATTTTACCATTTGATATTTGGCAATTAAATTAAAAGTTTCAAATGTTTATTAGGTTTCAATTGCAGCATATTAAAAAAATTATAATAATATGATAACCGATAATCTCAAAATTTAATTTTCTAATTATTGTTTTAACAATAAAGTTTATTGTTAGATCGATCATAAGGAATTGGATACATACATATGTTGCGTAGGACTTCAAGAAACTTAATCTCATCCATAGCCGTGATGCTAGGAACCGTCTCTTCGCATTTTGCTTGATATATATATATATAAATATTCATGATACAGTTGACATTCTCCTATGGATATTTCAGGTGTACTTAGCAAATATATTCTTTTATTCCGGTGCCGTGCATACGATTCTTGTACGTGTTTTTTCGTTTCTCTCTGCCTTTGATACATAAGAATAAATAGAGCATCAGAGACATTTGATTTGTGCTTTGGAATCGGAATTAAAATTGAAATGGAACGGAAAAAAATGAAGAACATAATTAAAATTTGAACAAATTAGTGTTTGATTCTCTAAGAAATGAAAATGGGAATAAATACCATTTAATTACTATAACGTCCATAAAGTTTGACCTATTATATTTTAGGTTCATATGTTTTCAATAATTAATTTAAACATCCTTAAGGTTTTACTTCATTAAACTAATACATATTTACTCATGTTTAATTTACCATTACATGATCAATTTGAAAAACTAAAAGTTATATTTAGTCTCTAAACTTTATATAATTTTAAATTCATTCAATGTTTATTAACTTAATATCAAAATTTTAATTTATTACGTTTCTATTGTAATAAAAATTATAATATCTAAATAAATAATAGCCAACTAAACACTTAAAATTAGAATCACCCTTTGGATTAAACATCAAAATTGGAATGGATGATTCTAATTTTCACCCTTATTTTTACCAAACAAACTCAATTTATACAATTAATACACCAGCGATTTCAAGGTACAATATCAACTATATAATTTTTATAGCATGAACAATTGCAAAATGATTATGAGCATGGAAAAATCTAAAGAAATTATTTTTAGAAATGTTTATATCATGCACCCTCTGTATATATGCACATGATCAATGTATTTATTTGCAGGAGATATGATGGCTGAAAGCGTGGTAGGCTAAGCTTGTAAAGATTGTCCATGTTTAACCTAAAGGGTTGGTTTGTGTGAAATTATTCAATAATGGAGAAATTTTGTGTTTGAAATTTTCACCAGGTCAAATTTCATTGGATCGAAAACGGCGACAGACATGAACTTAAATTTATCTTATAGCAAATGTAGTGTATTAACACCTCTTGGTTGCAAAAAAAAAAAAAACACGGCACATCCTTTTTTTTACAACTTTATTTGACAAGCAAATAAAGTTTTCGCTGTATATGCCGTGTTACTCAGCTAGCCCTCAGGAAACATCGACTACTACAGCTAGTGGTCCTGAAAAGACGAAGAAATTCTAATTCCAGCAGGACTCGAAATATTCTGGAGAAGGAGAAAAAGCTAGGTATATATACATAATAAAATTAATTAATTATGTAGTTTTGTTGCATGATGGTGCATGTGAATACAAGAGAAGAAAAGGGCGGATAAGATTAAGCATCAAGATCATGATGTGGTGCGTAAATTCGACCAAGAAAAAAAAAAGGAAAAGATTTTTACAAGGACAGATCATTTCTAAGAATGTACGTTGTAATAGGTGGCCGAAAACTGATGTTTGAAGTGCACCCAATTGGTGTAGCCACATGGTGAGAAGAGGAACTGGCCTTTCGCTTTACCTCAAGCCAGTCATACACATAGATGCAATTGCTGGTCCTCTTTATTTGTACACCTTTCGGTCATGGGCGATATATATTCACTACATGGTAATATCTGCCACCCATTATATCTGAATTTCCTTGCCTGCCATTTACATATGTACTTGGATTATTCATAAATAATTCTTATTTTTCAAATGCATGAAGGAGAATTTTACGGAGTACAATTAAACATTGTGAGATTAGAAATTTGGTCAAATTCTCAAGAATATTGCTATCAATTTTTCTTGATTTTCAGAATAATATAATTGCTTGCAGTATCATATATATATGATAAAACATTGGTGATTTTTTGATATCTAAACTTCATCTTAATTAAGATGCAATGGACTTCTAAATTAAACAGATATCCAAAGGCTTTAAGCATTGCTTATGATCGACTACAAAATCTAGTAGAAGTTCCCCCTGTCTCTTTCTTTTTCAATAATTGCTTGTTTTTATTTATTATGGGAATTAATTAAGATTGAGAAAATTTAACTTTGCATAAGTTCTTTTAAAAAGGATTAAGATTCTCACAAGTTGTTATATAAATATGATATATATATCACAAATTGTTGTACAATTTCAATCATTAAATTTAAAATTAGCTATTGATATATTGTTATTTATTTTTATTATATAAATATAAACGAGTGAACTCAATTTCTCCAAATGTTTTCAATGAGAATATAGGACCATCTAACTATAAATGAATGGTTGTGATAAAAAAAAAAAAAAATTACCAACTTCCTGAAAAGAAGTGTCAAAACTTTCAATTCGAAATCAATATTTGATGTAAACAAAGTTGCAGCATACCTCAAGTTGTTTGTGGTTTACCTTCATTTTCCAACCATGTGCACAAATAAATTAATCATAATCAGATGATTTGATTATATTCCCATCTGTCACGGTCACAATCGATCAAATATTATTAAAATTTATTCTTTTTATAATAAATATTAAAGAGATGATTGCTTTTTAATGTATAATCCATGGCTTCTTGAACCTCTGTTAAATAAAAATAAATAAATTAAGATCGATAATATAGTTAACAAAACTCTTTATACTATAATCAAAATTCTAGTCAGTCTCTACCCCAGCGTGAATCTTAGAACTTTGAGAAGGTTATTTTCTAAATGTTTAGTCACTTTCAGCAGCAAAGCTTCTGAACCCTTGCTCACTACTCCATAAAACAGTCCCCATGTGAATTCTCCTAAAATCTCTCTTGCAACAAACCAGTTCTCCACTTCTCTGAAAAGTCTAGCTCCTTCATCTTTAATTAGAATTCCACTCCAAATAAATGATGTAAGTCCTTTCCGCAATCTAATGTTAATTTCCTCTTTAATCACCAATTAATATTGATAAAAGCATTAGAGTGGACACGGCAAAAACAACACTACCTGACTTTATTTTAACCTTTTCTTTTTTTTTTACAGGTATCCAATCACTCTTTATCACCACCATTTTATGTAACATTCTAGGAACCAATTTATCAAAGATGTTGAAGGGGGGAAAGAAAATCCATTGCTGAGGTGTGTGGCTGCTAACAATTTTTTTTTTTTTTTTTTTCTGATTTTGCTCCTAAGCTAGCTATGACTATAACAACATTGCTTTGAACATACTTTACTTGTTCTCTTTGGTCTGCCTTTGTAGGCTGGCTACAAGAGGATTCATCATTTCAGCCAAAAAAGGATGGTCACCATTTCATTCATATGGGAACTAATGGTTAAAATCAGCTCCACCATCTTTTTAACTTGAAAGTGAAAGTCTTAATGAATTACTAAATTTTCAAACAATTGCCATTGACTAAAAAGGTGTTTTGAGATTTCTTAATGTGCAATAAAGATCTTGATTGCATTAATCAAAGAAGAGATCCCACTAACAATTATTGGGATCAGCTGGTATGAAGTTTTTCTCACTTAAGTTAGGTCTCAGGTTCAAATCTTAATGTATGCAGTTACGTTGAATAGTTGTTAAAAGACATTTGTTGCTCTTGTGGTTTTATCCGAATCGAACCGAATTAATTAGAATCTAATAGATTCTAAATACCGGTGGTTTAAAAAAAAAAAAGATTCCTTGTAATTAATGGGTTAAGGGATCCTAGTCTACACTTTTTGCATTTTCATACTAGCCATTCACTAACCCACAATTGGATGTCTAAACATAAAATAATATACATCCTTATTTTCCTTCTAGAATAACACGATGGTAATGATAATAAAAAATAACACTATTAAATTTTAATAATACCGAAAGTTGAGTAGTCTAGTGATATTATTCTTTTTAAGGGATGTACAAGTTAAGAGTTTGATACTTATCACTCCCTTTGATTTAAAAAAATATCGATTTAATAGTGAACTTTTTTATGCATATACTTTACAATATTGTTTTTGTAATTTAAAGAAAATGATAATAATAATTTTTTATTTGATGCCTTCAGTGTTCATTAGTTATATATGAATTTCAACTAACTATTTCCTAGTTCAAATCGGGTGAATCATAAATTTTTCAATATTTGAACTTAACATCTTATTTAAAAAAAATTTATTTTTCTCACTATTTGTACCTACAAATTTTAAAATAAAAATTATTTAATTTAATTATTAGCACTAAACCACTAAACTTTGCATTTCTTGATCAGCATATCTTTTTCAACTATAGCTTGTGTTGTGCAGAGTCTAGAAATAGATAAATGCTGTGGAAATGTCCTTAAATCTGCTTGCTTCTCCTTCCTGTACGGCCCTTAAATTGATTTTTGTGAACTTACCTGCTATAAAAGCCAGATTTTCCAAAAAAAAAAGCATCATTTATATTTTTATCACCAAAATTTCTTCAATTTCTGTAAGCTTTTCGTTTTCTTGAATGGAACTGAAGGGAATCTTTGCGCCTTGGGGAAGAAAGTGCCTCCCAATTGGATAAACCACCCCTCCACCTCATCAGATGCTCAAGAAATAGATAGGAACAGGGCCTATCTGACGTTGAAAACACAGGAAAATATATATATAAAAAAATGCCATTTACTAAGATCATAGCATTAATTTAATTTCTAAAACGTCTCATAGTGCCATAATTTCTAATGTACCCAAAAATGAAGGGTAGCTGTTGTAGCTAAATATTGTATTGGCAAAGAACAATGGAAAATTCAAGAAATGTACCGAGTCTCTACAGAATGATGATAGGGTAACCTTGTTTTATCTGCAAGAAAAGATATGTTATTGGGATTTGTTGTTTCTGATGATCTCCAGATTTTACAAGTTGCAAGGTATATATATCCTCTATATTTGCAACTTGATGATCAAAAAACAAAATTGCAAATAGCCAGACAAGTCCTCTTCAATTAATCATGAAAGGTGATGAGGGAATCTGATGACACGTCTGTGCAGCTCCTGATATTCTATTCTCACAGTGTCCATTTTTGCTTGTATAAATAGGTCACCATATGAGGATTTTTTTCTCACAGCAAACAGAAAACATTCTCTCAACAAGTTGTACAAACAACCCACATTGTCAAATCCTATATTTTCTCCTTTTTAACGATGGAAATGGTGAACAGGTTGGTCAAGGACAAGCCAGTAGTGATTTTCAGCAAGAGTTCTTGCTGCATGAGTCACACAATTAAGTCGCTGATATGTGGATTTGGAGCAAATCCTACGGTTTATGAACTCGACAGAGTCCCAAACGGGCAGCAAATTGAAAGGACACTGATACAGTTGGGTTGTCAACCAAGTGTACCATCTGTGTTCATAGGGCAAAAGCTAGTTGGTGGTGAAAAGCAAGTAATGAGTCTCCATGTTCAGAACCAGCTTATTCCATTGCTTATTGATGCTGGAGGCATTTGGATTTAAAAGTTATGTATATAGGGTATCTGCTGGAGGCAAACAAAGCTTTAATAAGCTCTCTTTTGATTTTTTGCCTGTCGTTTTCCCTATTATAGTGGTGTGAAATGATACCAGGTGTGTCTTTTGATATTTAAACCAGTCCAGCTTAAAATCTATTTATTCACTTATGTTCTTTTTGTTCTGCGTTTAGGCTTGGCAGGATCATACTGTATTCTGTTAAATGAGATCAAGAGCTTGTATTGTAATGTAACTTTCAGCCGTAATATCCAACTAATAAAGATATCCTCTTGATACTCAAGAGCTTGTATTTACACTTGCAGTTGTATTATACTTGTTGCAAACATTCTGATGAATCGGGAATTTTCAAGTGTGTGTGTGTGAGGGAGAGCATACTTGAATTTTGTACTTAAAATAACAGAGGCTGCACAGAAAGGTTCTACCAATCAAATGATCGCACAGGGTTATTTGATCATAGGATTTTCTATTTGATTATTGGGAGTTCTTTGGTACTTTGGAGAGCGCCCTGGCAACAGCTAAAGTATTTTCTTGATCAATTTTCCTGTTCAATCTATGTTCCAGGCAATCAAACAAATCATGAATCAATACGTAATCTCGGAACTACCATGTGTTATCATTAAGTATCAATAATACTATTAAAAAAAAAAAAAAGAACAGTATCAGATATCCAAGAAAGCAACAAAGAGTTAGAGAGGTGCTCAACAGGCAACAGAATAGAATCAAAAAGGTGTTTCTTCATAAAAAATTTGCAGTTTCAGGAAGTGAACTAATATGTATTACACCTGAAAACAGCCTCATAGGGGTACAAAAATGATGATGATGAAGAAGAAGCAGTATGAAAAAAATCTCATAAACTGCTGATTATTCTAAAACAAAAACTCACAGTCCTCCCCAGATTCTTCACTCACAGCCACAGGTGTGAATGAAAATTGCTTGCCACATCAATCCATCCAGAGATGTCAAACACGTGTTGCTTTCCTTACGGTTTCCTCCCAATGCTCACATCAACAAGACAAGAATTAAATCCAAAAACCAAAAAAAAAAAACAAAAAAAACTATCACGATAACCGATCAGATCTTAGCTTCGTACAAAATTGCATTGATTTAATCAAAAGGAACCGCTTTTTTTCTTCCTTTTTAAGTTTCATTTGTGAATGAAATCTTTTAAAACGCCATCTCTGTGCTCTGCATTTGCATTTCTTCGCCAATTAATGAGTGCTCTTTGAACCGTAGCATTAGCGTCACGGATCTCCTCTGCACTGAATTTGTGTTCCACTATTCCTAAGGGTCCTGGCTGCAGTACTTTCACCACTGTCTCCATCTCTTGTTCAACCTGCCTGTGCAATAAATTACATAAACTATTTAAATTTCATCAATTCAATTTAATCCCTACATTTGAAAAAGGAATTCTTAAAATTCTTGATTCAATTCGGTGCATATAAACCCTAATCGGCAGCCAAAAGACAAAAAAACAAAAAAAAAAGACGTAGGCTTGCTAAATATAACCAAAAATACAAAATCGTACCTGAAAATTCTTGAAAACGGCAAGGAGTTGCCGAGAGCTGACAAAGACAATCGCATCTCTCTTTTTTCTATGCTCTATCGGACGCGACGCCGTCAGGATTCCACACCGATGATGATAGAGGGAAAGAGGCGGTGATAACTGTTGCAGTACAGGAAGGCGTTGCCTTTGATTGAATAGTTCGATACGGTCCGTAACTTTATCACCAAACGATGACGTTTAGGAGAACATATCGGTTAGAAAAATGAATTTGAGAAAAACAAAGATCCGACTCCACTGGGGATCGAACCCAGAATCTCTGGTTCCGTAGACCAGCGCCTTATCCATTGGGCCATGGAGTCCTTGCTAGTGGTTTTAAACAATTTTTATTATTAATAAAAAAATATATTTACATCTACCGGTAAAAAAGTTTTACCTAAAAGGAAAAAGGTAATTTCAAATTGATTTATTTTTTTATGTTAAATCAAGTCAGATTATTTCAATTTTTAAGCCCCACCAACATATTTTTAACCTTTTTCTTGTTTGTGTTATGTATTTTTTTCATGTGTTCAAAACATACTATGCAAACATCATTCATGAAGATGTAATTAGGACATAAGATAGAGGGAAAAGCAGCAAACATTATCACATCATTGAAGTTTGTCGGACTGATTGCGCATGCATATTGTTGCCCACTCCTTCGCATTATCCCAAAGCTATTCCAATTCACATATATCCCATACACGAATTGAACTTCTATCATAACCATCCTAATTTATCTAGGATAATGTTTTGTGTCGGTGAGCCGTGAATATTTATGTTCCGGTTCATAAAAATTACTTTTTTATTTCTTTACTTTTATAGAGCACAAAAAAATTTTAAAATTAAAAATATAATTTTTGTGTGCTGTCACGCTGACCATGATATATGTCAGCATCTATTTATCTATTAGTTTAAAAAATAGTTAGTAAAGCATTTGCATTTTAAATTAATTTTACCTTATTAAAACAAAGAATTATACATTTTTTATATAAATTATCAATATTTAAATGATTTAGATTTCGAGTTGATAAAAATAAAAAGAGCATAAGAGGTGAAGGGAGCAATTAATTAATTATATTCTCACTAAAAATGACAACTCAAAATCAACACTCCAAAACCATCAAACCTGACATTAGACAAAATCACACTACACTTGCTTACCTAGTGCTACTATACACTCTTTTCATTATTGTTGTTAACATTATAATACACACATTTACAGTAGTCAAGACACCGAGTGGCGCCTTCTTTTCTGAAACAAGAATCTTGATTCTGAATTAGCTTTTCCTCCTCCTACAGGCTTAAGACCATTAATTCTGAACAATGAATTTAGCTTGCTTAGTTTTTTAGTGAATGATTTGAACAGCTTATTTGCTGGATGAGTCCTTACCAGTTCTTGCTTCATTGAGACGTGATCTTTTTCAAGGTCCGTTAGTCTCATTCTCATTCTTGCAACTTCCAGCTTCAGTTCTCGGTTCTCTCTTCTCACTGATGCGTAGTTGTCTCTTGGCGAGATTGCTCCACTGCCTGCACCACTGCCTGAACGTTGAGGGAATTGACCATTCATTGCACCGAAAAAGAACTGATTATGCCCTCCATTCATTGCGTTCCTCAGCCTGATTTGCTCGAAGTATAGCACTTGAACTGCCATCTGCACAGGTAGTCTCTCGTTTTGCGCAGCGTGGCTGCAGGCTTCTTGAGATAGTTTCTGACAGTCTATTGTCTTGCAAAGTCTGTACCTTTCTGAATCTTTAATGTTTGGATGAACCTAAAAAAACTCAGTAGAATCAGAATTCAGTTTGATTTACCAGAGATGGGAACTGAGAATAACAGGTAAATTTACTAACTTTGAGGAAGATATCAGCTGCTCTGTACAGTCCATCGCTAACTAGGCGAGCATGGTCAGGAAGTAATTCTGCTAGTGATATGAACTTCGATGGCATCAAGTTTGAGTCTAGTGCAACTTCCGCAAGATAATTGTCTAGTAACTTTGATACTTTAAGAATTGAGCTCTGCTTAGGAGATCCAGGACTATCAAAATCATAAACCATTTCACTTTCGTCACGCAAGTGATTGTCTTCATCATCATCCTCATCTAAGTTGAGAAACATGGAGAAGATCCTCAAGATTGAATCTGTATCATACACAGTAGTGTGGCTATTACCGTGTGAATTTGCTGGAATTAGGATATCTTCGAGAATTGCTTGATCTAGTTGAAGACCAATTCTTCTCTCTAAATCGGATCTGCAAGAAGTAGTTGCTGATGCTGCTATTGCAGTTTTCAACAAACTTGAAAGAAATGCCATAGGAACTGGACTTTTTCTTGATTGGGTTGGTAGTAAGCTCACAATTGCTTCAACAATCACTCTTTGTTTCTTCAGCAGCTCCAAATCCAACACACTTCCTTTAACCAAATGAGGGTCTCTTACTACAAGGCCTTGAAGAGAATTATGGGCGTAATTTATCAAAATCTTACTGATCATATCCTGTTTCAAACCCTTAGATTTTACGGCAGTTAAGACTCTTTGGAAGAAATCAAGATTCAGGACCGCGAGAGATTTGCCCCACCAATCTGATGGTGTTTCTGGTTCCATGTTTGATTGTTTCGATGGGAAGTTATGGTCAAGTTTTAGCAAGCCAGAGGTGAGTTGCTCTTTGCATGCATTGCTTGCAATTCCATTGATAAGCCTGCTAACCAGGTTCACCTCTTCTGATGTAGGCAAGAGTGTTTCACAGCGATGAAGAACGGATATTGAATTTGATATATTTGGTAGCACTATATCCTTCAGATAAGCCTCGGCTCTAGCTTCCAGGTTTTTTTCTGCAAAATCTTCTGTCATTTCCAGGAAATGGGCTGCACATAATATCATAGCAACATTTGATAGTGTAATCTCAACATTTACACCATAGCAGAACTTTGCAGCAAGCTCAAAGGCTTCTGCTCCGCCGGGAACAGCTGGTATACTTAAGCGCGAAACCTTCGAATCTTTAGCTTCCAACAGCAGTTTTCGAATCCTTCCACTTCGAGAAACAAGAGGGAACTGCAAAAATAATTCGGACACTGAAGTTGTCTCCTCTGCTCTTCTTTAAACATACTTGCACAATCTCTCAAGTACAAGGTGAAGGAAAGCTGTTTTGTGGTGTAAACTAGTGAAAACAAATGAACTAGAAATATTCCTTACCTTGTGAAGTGCAAAGCTTGATGTTCCAATTTCTACTGTAAGATCACTAGAAACGTCAGAAATCGGCCTGCAAGATGGTAGAATAATTGAAGTAACAAGAAAATTCCAAAACAAAAGAAAAAAAAAATGATGCATTGCATACATGTTTGTTAGTGCCAATAATTTAGAGACCGTATGAGAAGTTCAACTACTGTAGGCCTGAACTCCCATTTTTGAACCCATGATTTTTCCAATTTAACAAGCTTACTCAAAAGACTCTACCCATATAACATAAGAGTTTCTTCTTCTAGACTTCTACTATCAATAATCAACAGACAATGTGACCCTTCCTTGATTTTCTGAATCAGACACAGATGGCCCAGACTGAAAAAATGACAACGCAATTATTACAAAATGAATGGCCAGGCAGTACAATATGCAACAAGGCTATGTTACTTCCTAACCGTAAAATACTGCACCCAACACTATAGGGTACTGGTGTTATACTTATGCAGTGGAAACAATTTGGAAATTTCACCGAGCTACACAGACATCTCAGAAAGATCACAAGCACACGAGCACAAATGTCGACCACCAGATTAGATGAAATGGTTAAGAAGGCCCGTAGATATATAGTAAAAACAGTCAAATAATCGAGAGTCAAGACATTTATAGCAGTTGATAATGTCTATAATGCAAAGATAAGAATGCATATGATAGGCCTCGTGCAATTGTCCTTCAAGTGGAAATTTTGCAACGTCTTTATCTGTCATACTCCTATGCTTTGCTCTTTTAAAAGGGTATTGGTGAAATGTAGTTTTCTTTCTATTAATTGTGAGGATGATCAGATATTGACAAGTAGCCCATAAAATTTCTTGGTCCTACCAAACATGGCTATAGCTGTTGGGAATTTTAAGGAAAGCTTAGTAAATTCCTTTGAAAAGATATCACTATTTTTTTTTTTTTTTTTGGGGGGTGGGGGGAGCCGGGGAGGGGGGGTTGGCTACACATTAAATGACAACAAATCCCCCACATTCTTGTTTTGACAAATCAAGTCCAAAAGTTTGCAAGAATTATTGGATTGATAAAAGGCCAAACACCAAATTTTAACCTACTCTTCATTTTACATATTTTGCCACTTAGATTAGTGACAGTCGAAACATCAAACTAAATTCAGGTTAAAAATACAGTTAAAACCATGATTTAAGTTGCTATCTATTTAGAGAAAATTCACTTTAATTTCTTGCAATTTTGCATAAAGTTAAAAGAGACATGTAAAGAACAAAAAAAACAATTCCATATTTTTTACTTTTGTTGCCAAAATCCCATTTCTCTATTTTTACAATTTCAATGGGAAACTTTAATTCAACTAAATTCTGATGAAAACACCAAGAGCGTGGATTCAGATATACTATATATCAGTGAGTTAGTAGCATTTTCCTTTGTTTTTTTCCCTGCTTCTTTCGTTCATATCTTGCACTCACTTCTTCCAGAGTAATTGAAGGGGAAAAAAAAAAAAGAACTGCTATAAATGCAGATTCATGACTCTACTTCTATTAACTCACTGGTAATCATTTAATTGCATTCTTTAACTGCATATATATGTATATGCATTAAAATGAGACAAGAACTTATAGAAGAAAAGAATTCTCACCAAAAAAAAAAAAAGAATGAAGATTATTACCATTCAGCAGCATGTCTTATACTGGAACTTGGACGAAATGATCTCTTTCCTGAGATACTTGGCTTCAATTCAGCGACAGTAACAACACCCATCTCTTCTAAATGAAGGAGGAGAAGAAGAAACCAAAAACAAAAAAAAAGAAAGTTCTGCAGTATACTACACAATTTCCACTAACAAAATTTTTAACAAACCATCTCTTTCTGTCAGGTACGACCCAGAAACATGATTTTATTTCTTCATCTGCTAAAACAAAGAAAAAGATTGGTTCAAGGTCACATGTGTAGCTCTATCTTTCTTTCTATGTGTAAAGAAAGGGAAAGGGAAAGAAAAAGGTGGAAAGAGTGAGGTGAAAGTCACATGAACCCATGCAAGCAAGATTAAGGAAGAGTAGTAGTAGTGATGGTCGACTTTGAAATATACTTTAATGAGTGTTTATAATGTGCCCTTAATCTAAAGTCAAGATCTGCCTTGGTGTGCTTGCACTTTTCGGTGAAAGGCTAGCTAGTGAGAAGTGAACATTTTGCCTCTTTTTCTTTTTGGAAAAAAAAAAAAAAATTATCGCCAAGGCTTTTTTGTTTGTTTTTTTTTTTTTTGAGAAAAATTGCAGGAATCCTGAATGGTTGCAGTGCTTTTAGGAGATGTAATCATGGCTAGTGAAAGCTATACCTACAATAAAGATTAGCTTAATTTAAGTCTAAATTATGTGTAATGTATTTGCTAAAGTTGCATTTAGGATGATGAGTTGGATTACATGTTATGATGAGAGCCACACTACCCTCAACTTCATTTTGCTTTACATATAGGAGATCAATGTTAAACTTATTTTAGTCCATTGTAATTAAGCTTTTGGAATAAATTAAATCACCCCTTCCAATAATCTAGAAACCTTGATTTAATTTTTTTGTTTTTGGCACTAGATAAACATTTAATCCAAGCATTTTTATTTTAAACATTTTTTTAATGGCTAGTATCCATAATTTGTTGGTAACTAAGTAATTTGGTTGGATTTGGACAAAAATATAAAAATAGTAAAAATTTATCAACAACTATTTAGTGTGACTGTATACATAAGGAAGAGCAACCCTCTAATAATTAATTTCAATAGTTGTTAGTTAAACAATTTTATTTTACTATTATAATTTTATTGTGATTCGAATCTAAAATCTCACATTTATATCACAACCGTCCAATGTTAAGAAGTCGAAGATCATTAGAAGGAATAATATTTGGGTTAATTGCAAATGTTAATAAGTCGAAGATAATTATAAGGAATAATATTTGGGTTGATTAGACAGGAGATTACTAAACTTTCTACAAAATTTCATTTTAGTTTCATAATTTTTATTTTTATTTTTTGTTACAATATATTAATTTTAATTACACAAAAAAGTCACCAAAAATTATTTCAACTAATTTAAATGATGTGGCAACCATATCATAGTTCAACTCAATAAAAAATATCATGTCATATTGTCACACCACCTTGTTTATAAGATTGTTGATCATAATTTTACTTTATTTCTTTTTTTACTTTTTTACACTCAACCTTATAAAATTATTATCAACAGTCTATGAAGAAGGTGTCATTATAATGTGATATGATAATTTTTATTGAGTTGGACTATAATATTGTAACTTTAGTGTGCTACATCAGAAAATTTAATCGGAATTATTTTGAGTGACTTATCTGTATAATTAAAATTAATATTTTATATTTAAAAAATATCAATTAAAGATATAAATTAAAATAAAATTTAATATGGAATAAGAGAATTTACCCAATAGCTACATTAGCTATACTTAGAAAATACTCAATTATGTGAACAAATTAATAAATGTCACTTCAACAAAAACTAATGATATGTTAGTCATAATTAGGAGGTTTGGTAATGGAAAGATGACTGTTGGATTAATCATAGCAAAGGATTGCACGATCAGGTGACAATGATGATCCTATCAATTCTTGCTTCTCTGCGGCCGGATGACTGGTAGTAGGTTAGGCATACGATGATACCCTCTAAACAAAAGGAGTTAAGTGCTAATCCAGTGGTTACTATAATTTGATTACTTGCTTTTACTTTTCTTTTTAATTAGCCGTATCTAAAATTTATTAAATTTTAATAAATAATAAAAAAAATTAACAATTATTATTATTTTTTAGAAACAAACGTCTGAACAGAGAAATAGAAACTTAAAATATTGAACAGTCTTTTATCAACTAATCCAACTATCATCATCAGTGGTGATTACTTGCTTTTGCTTTAAATTCTTTGTATAATCACCTTTTAATTTATTGTTAAATATTGCATTGCATCTGCAGCATATTTATAGCCAAGAAACAGTTGGCAAATGAGAGCTCTGCCCAACTTAATCTATAATTAATTTGCACTAAATCTTGATAAAATGCTTTGAGCCGACTGATTTATTGAAATTTGCACCCTTTTTTTTTATTAAACCCAAGAACATTATATCACCTAAATTTTGGGACTAGATTTGTCTAATTAAATTAGACCTGGAAATGACAAAAAACAGCAAACTACCATGTTTTCTGGCCATGCATTTTTGTGATAAGATGTTTAAACTATTCCTTAAAGTTGCAGTCTCTTTATAAATACTTTTATTTCATATGAAACATAAGCATGCTTACATATACTTTATCTTCTGCCTGTCACAAAGACCTTTTGTTTCAATAATTAAAAATAATAATAATAACTGAGTTGCTCTTATAAAATCTTCCATTTTACTGATACATTTTTAAGGTTTGTTTCAATGGCAATTTTTTTTATTTTTCAAAATACATAATGTTCTAATTAAAAAAAAAAAGGGTTATATGTTTAGTTTCTTAGAACAAATAATGAGACTGCCACTTGAAGAATTAATTATGAGAGTTGCCTCAAGAAAGGTAGCAATATATGGAAAACATTTGAGTGGTTAGTTTAGCTTCCTCACCTTTGGCATGAGATAAATATATTATAAGCTATTGTGGACCAAAACACTGAGATTGGCCCGGCAGTTGGCATGGCAATGGTGGTTTATGCACTACAAATCAATATTAGGTAAAATTAATGTTCCCTACTGAAATTTTAATTAATTCGATTTGAGTCTACTTGAATAAATTAAAAAAAAAAAGAAAGCAAAAGGTAAAGGCCGAAAGGAGATATTAGTATTACACATGAAGGGAAAAAAGGACCCTTACGAATCATTAGTGCAGTAAGCAAAGGTTGTGGCTACAATTATGGTGTACAGAGGACATGTGAGCCCACCATTTTTGTTGTTTCTTTTGTTCAACTTATACAAAAGAGATATTATAACATTTACTTATCTTGCTCCTTTGATTTGCATATAAAATTAAAATCTACCCTTTGAACTATAAGCACTAATTTTTACTGATTCGTGTGCGTCTTAATTGAAATTCGGACAATTATTACCGTATCAATGGCTACCAATACACCTGAAATTGTCCCTTCATCAATAATCACTTACCCATCACTACCGTTTTTTTTTTTATTTCCCTTTTAGAAAAAAGAAAAAAAAAATATTATGTTTGTTAAAGTAATTCACTGACCACTTTTTTTTTCAAGGGAAAAATTAATTTTTACTTTTTTGAAACTGAAAAGGAGAAATATATTACTGCAAATCATTCTGAATTACATCCACTAGACAATGAGGAACAACAGATCCCCACGTACTAAGATCAGACAAAAAAACTGAGGTCCTAGCCAGATTATGAGCCGCCTGATTCGCTGATCTACACACAAAAGAGATATGAGAATTAACAATCTCTTTAAGAAAAGAAATACAATCACTAATAATTAAACCATAAGGAGAAAAATCCACAGCATTGGATTGAATTGCATTAACAACAGCTAAAGCATCCAACTCCACATCTACGTTTTGCTGATGGTGCTCTTTTAACCAGATAAGAGATTCACGTAATCCATAAGCCTCAGCCAAAAGAGGGCACAGGGAAGAGCTAGATTGACATAAGCTTCGAACACCAACAACACCACCTATAGAATCCCTTAAGAGGCACCCGAACCCAGTCTTTCCCAGATGCTGAAATACAGCGACATCAATATTACATTTCAACCTCCCAGTTGCCAGACGTCTCCACCTCTCCTCCACGTACCGAGAAACTGTAGAATTACCATTGTCCATAACCTGCACTTGCTGCCATCGAAGAACCGCAGCAAGAGCTCTAGGAATCACAGATCGAGCCTGGAAAACCTTGCCATCCTAGATCAAAGAATTGCATCCAGCACAGATTTGCCACATAACAGAACATATAAGATTACAGTCCTCTACTGAACACCTTCGAAACAAAGAAGCTAACCAATTGATTAAGCTCCCTAATTCTGCACCTCTAGGACCCCAAGGAGAAGACTGCCAACACTAAATCACACATGGACACTCCACAAAGATATGAAAAATGGATTCCTGACTACCATGGCACAACAAACAAACATTGATAACATCCACTCGCCTTTTGAGCAAATTATCCAAGGTAGGGAGCACATTGGAATAAGCACGCCAGACCAAAGACTTGAATTTAGGCGGGATTTTTAAGGACCATAATTTCTTCCAAAACTGAGAAACAGCGCTAACAGTTCCACCGAAATTAGGAAGAAGAGCCTTATAGGCACTCTTAATAGAATACATACCCTTTCTCTCCCACATCCAAAACCAGCTATCTCTAATATTTTTGTGACTCAAAGGGATACTTAAAATTAAACTATCATCCCTATGATTAAAAAATTAATAACCAAATCTTTGTCCTAGGCCACACGATCAATCGCAAAAAGAGAACATACCTTGGCTTTTTTAACATCCTCAGAGATATCAGAAGATATGAAAGGATCGTCATTAACATTCAACTAAGGGTCAGAGCCAATAGCAGTGTCCTGCCCATTTCCCACTCTCTGTCGTACTCCATTTTTAACAATATGTTGAGCTGCCATTAATCCACACCACTCAAAGCTAGGATTATGCCCTAAGGAAGCATTAAGAAAATTAGACTTACTATAGTAGCGGGCTTTGAAAACTCAAGCGACTAAGGAATCCAGATTAGAGAGTAATCTCTAACCTTGTTTACCAATCAAAGCAAGATTAAATTCATGCACCCTATGGAAACCTAAACCACCCACAAATTTACTGCTACACACTTTGCTCCATTCAAGCCAATGAATACCCTTTTCTTCACTACGATATTTGCCCCACCAAAAGGAGTTCATCATTCTCTCCAACTCCGCACAAATGTCTAATGGAAGCAAAAACACTCATAACATAGTTCGAGATAGCTTATGCCACCGTCTTCAAAAGCAGCTCTTTACCAGCCTTAGACAAAAATTTATTACGCCAACACTGCAACCTTTGCCATACACGATTCTTCACAAAAACAAAAATCTCTTTTTTATTCCTCCCAACAAGAGAAGGAAGGCCTAAATAGTTACCATGATTTTCCACACCTTTAACCTTAAGGAAATCACAAATATATTGTCTCATAGTTGCCGGAGTATTCGAACTAAAACTAACGGAGGACTTTTAAAAATTGATTAACTGACCAGAAGCTTCCTCATATTTCCTCAAACAATCCTTGATGATATGAACCTCTTCTCCTGAAGCACGGAAGAAGAAGAAGCTATCATCTGCAAAGAACAAATGAGACACCACCGGCGTACCCCTAGCGACCTGACAACCATGAATAAGCCCTCGAGAAACACGATTGGAAATCAAAGCAGATAGACCTTCTACGTAAATAATGAACAAATATAGTGACAGAGGGTCGCCTTGCCTTAAACCCCTTGAAGGAACAATAGGCCCCAAAGAGCGATCACCACACACCACTCTATACCTCACAGTCGATACACAAAGCATTAAAAGATCAATCCATCTTCTAGGAAAACCCATCTTCTGAAGCATCTCCTGCACAAAACCTCATTCCATTCTATCATAAGCCTTACTCATGACCACTTTGAGCGCAGCTAAACCAACTTTGCCTTGAGACTTCCGCTTAAGGAAATGAGAAATCTTAAAAGTAACTAACATATTATCAATGATCAGTCGATCCTTCACAAAAGCGCTCTAAGATTCCAAAATCAAATCAGGAAGAATTAGTTTCAGCTGGTTGGCGAGGACCTTTGCAATAATCTTGTAGATGATATTACAGAGAGAGATGGGTCTCATGTCAGTAATAGCTTCTGGCACCTCTTTCTTTGAAATTAACCTATGGAAGTGTCATTAAAACCAGGAGGAAACTGATAAGTATTCAGAATAGACAAGCAAAAGTTAATAACATCAGGACCAACAACCCTCCAGAAATTTCTGATAAAACACTGGATTCATCCTGTCAGGACTAGAGGACTTACAGGGATGTATAGAGAAGACAGTGTTTTTAATCTCATCTGCAGAGAAGCTCTCCATAAGAATATCAGTATGAGTATTAGAAATCCGGGCAGAAATAAAATTCAAAATCTCATTATTACCATGCCTATAAGAATTAAATAAATTCAAAAAGTAGTCCTCAATAACAGATTCCAAACCATCATCCTAGGTTCTCTAGATCCCTGAGTCATCACGAAGTTGAGAGAACCCATTACGTTTACATCTAGCAGAAGCGTAAGCATAAAAGTAACGGGAATTCGAGTCCCCATACTGAAGCCAGAACTGTTTTGATATTTGCTTCTAGAAATCCTCCTGTTGGTGGAGAATGGTTAAATATTTCACTCTAGCCTTAGAAAGCTGTTTTACACTAACCAGGTCATCCCATTCCATAAGCGCCTGCATATCCTTTCTACAATCAGAGAGTCTTCCTTAAAAGACTTCGTGAAATTTTTTCCCCAAGTAGCCAAATCCACACCACACTGATGAATTTTATCCAAGATAGGCTTGCCCAAAGAACTATTCCATCTATTCTCAATAACCTTCTCCACATCATCTTCATGGAGCCAGGCATTCTCAAACCTGAAGCGCTGCTCTTTAATAAAATAAAAGCTATGAACCACTTGAAGAAAAATTAGAGAATGATTCGATGAGGCAGCCGAGAGATTGAAATAGCGAGCGTCCGAAAATTTAGAGCACCACGAACTGTTGACAAATCCCCAGTCGAGTTTTTCTTCCACTCGATTATGAGTTACAGAACCTCACCACCAAGTGAATCTATGCCCAACAAAATTAACTTCATGCAAATCACAAGAAGTCAGAGTTTCACTAAACCCGTCCATAAGCCACTGCGGGTAAGAAGCGCCCCCTTTCTTATTCACCGGAGACAACAGATCATTAAAGTCACCTAAAATAACCCAATCCATATCAAAATGCCCATGAAGATCCTTCAAAAGCTTCTATGAATCCCTCCGCTTATGTCATTCCGAAAACCCATAAAATCCAATCGCTCTCAATGAACCTAAGATACCACCATCATACAGCACATCAATATAATTCCGACTTGAACTAAGAACTTGAACGGAATCAATATCTTTCCAGAACATCACAATACCCCCACTATTTCTTATACTGTCAACACAAAAAAGCCTTCATAACCCAAAAGCACACTAATGTGTCACGTGAGTTTTGTTTAATTCTCGAAACTTAACCTACTTGCGGCCTAGCACACTTGATTCACCCAAACTACAAGAATGATAGTAAGCTTTTCCGCGAATGCCAAACTCGGCAAGATGACAATAATTACGTCAACGCAAGTATGCTTAAGTGAAAAGCACAAAAGAGAGCACAAGAGCTTTTGAAAGTGAGCTTATATTGCTAAGAACTCAACTTATCTTAACTTATGTACAAATGAAGGATGGAGGGGGTATTTATAGGCATGGGTGGCTCCTATTCCCACCTCCTTAAGTGAATGTTCTAGATTACTCTACTATCTTCCTACACATGTTATTTACATACATACAAGTGTAGAACATTCTAGAGCACTCTACATGTTTGTAGAAATATCTAGCATATACATGAATTTTCTATAGTATTCTAGAGTGTTCTAGAGAGTTCCACACAACTCTAGCACTCTCTGGAAAATTCTTGGACTTGAGCTCCGCGTTGTGACATTCTCCCCCACCTAATCGGGCAACACCCCCGTTGCCTTCTCCTCGTAAGCTTTGATGTGCTCTTCGAATTGCCATAAGTCGCGAATAGGCTCCCAACTTGCCTCACTTTCAGGAAGTCCCTTCCACTTGACAAGAAACTCGGTTGTTGGGGGTTGATTGGATTGTGGCACCTTACGATAGGAGATAATGTACTCCACCTCTTTATCATATTGAACTCTCACGTTTAATGGAGCTCTTTTAGACTTGCCTCGGCTTGGATCATCGAGATCCTCTCTATAAGGCTTTAGCATGCTCACATGAAAAACGAGATGGATCTTGATGCCTTGAGGAAGCTCCAATTTGTATGCTACCTTGCCCACACGTTTAATGATGGGAAAGGGTCCATCGTACCTTCGTTTGAGACCCCAATGAAGTCCTTCGGCTTGGCCATGCAAGTAGAGCTTGACAAGTACTTTGTCACCTTCCTTGAACTCCATAGGCCTCCTCTTCTTGTC
>CATIWM010141211.1:0-11233 GCA_949671775.1 Mallotus repandus
GAAAAAACATTAGTTTTGGATGGAAAAATGATAAGTTTTGGAGGAAAAAGTAGAATAATTTTGGAGGGAAAACTTAAAATATTTTGTGTATATATAGTTGTATGGTTACATGTTATGGTTCTTTTTTTTCAATTTTTGTCTTCTAAAAATCTATATTGATGGATCTATGGAGGTGTGAATTATTTTTAAAAGTTAGAGAAAAATGAGAGTTTGCCATCACAGTGGTGGGAGTTACAAAATCTTCACTTAAAACATTCAAGTAAGTATTCTTTCACATTAATGAATGAAAATTTGTAACTTCACCTGAAACACTTAAGTATTGTTTCACATTAATAAATGAAAATTTATAAAATTTGAAAGAGAAAAATTTTATGTTTGTAATTTGATAATAATTTATAGTTCATTATGATTGGAAATGAGAAATTGGTGATAATGTTATTTTTGTATGAAATGTAGGGATTAATAAATTTAATAAGACAAATAATAGTGATTTGTTTATTATTAGTGTGATTATTTTTTAGTTTTTAATGTGATTGAAAATAAAAATATGGTAATAATTTTATTGTTATGGAGTATAGACAATCATGAATTTCTTTTATTCATAATATGAAAGTAATTATGAGTGAAATAGACATCAAATATTTAATTAAATTTGGGTTGCTGATGTAAATATTGGAATAACATTATTATATTCGAATAACTCTGTTGAATATCCTTTTTAAGTGTAGGTTCTGTGAAATATATTTGAATAACGGTACTCTTATATTTGAATAATTATGTCGAATATATACATAGTTTGGTTCTTGGAGGAAGTATTGGAATAACAAGAGTATGATATTTGAATATCTCGGTATTTTGCTCCATTTAAGTGTAGGTTCTGTGAAATATATTTGAATAACCGGACTTTTTATATTCGAATATAGACGTTATATATTTTTATATTTGTATGGTTTTTTTTATAATAAAAATGTAAAGTGGTGGAGTAAAATAAAAAAATATTAACATATAATATGATTTTGATGATAATAATAGCAACATATCATTTATGGGTGTATGATAATAAAAAAAATGTGTTATTATTGGGAAAAAAATAATATTTTTTTTTATTTATAAGTAAGAGTTGACAGGAAAATAATTTGCATGATGGATGGTGAACTTGCTGAAGAAAATAATATTGGAGGAATCATTTCAATTGATGGTAATGGAGAGGAGTTTTTTATAAAGCGAACAACAATGATGCCATAATTGAAGAACCATATGTTGGGATGATGTTTGATAATGTAGAAGCGGTCTTCAAAGTATACCAAAAATATGCTAAATCAAAAGGTTTTAGTGCGATAAAAGAGTACAAAGGAAAGGATGGCAACTGAGTACATAAGTATCAATGGTTTGCTTGTCATCATTCCGACAAACCAACTGAGCATGGTACTAATACTCTTAAACCACAAGCTTCTCATAGAACCGGTTGCAAGGCAAGGATATGCACATCATTGCAAAATGATGGACAGTGGAGGTTAAATATGGTGGATCATGATCATAATCATGATATGACACCAGGAAAGTTAAGATTTTTACCGCAACATAGGCAAGTGAGTTCATATCTTAAGAGAAAACTTTAGATTAATGATTTAGCTGGTGTTCGCCTTAGCAAATTAGTGCATTCTATTGTCTTTGAAGATGGAGGATATGAGAACATGAGTTGCTTAGAAAAAGATTGTCGCAACCACATCATAAGTGTTAGGAAATTATGGCTAGGTGATGGTGATGCTCAGGCTGTGAGTGATTTTTTTGTCAAAATGCAAGAAGGTAGCCGCAATTTCTTTTATGCCATAGAAACATACACTGATGGGAGGATGAAAAATATTTTTTGGGCTGATGCAATATCAAGAGTTTCTTATCGAGAATTCAGTGATGTTGTTTCTTTTGATAGTACTTATCTTTTGAATAAGTACAACATGCCATTTACGCCATTTGTTTGAGTTAATCATCATGGACAATCAATTTTACTTAGTTGTGAACTAATATCTAATGAAGAGGCTGAGACATATAAGTGGTTGTTCAAGACTTGGTTATGATGTATGGATAATATTCCTCCACCGGCTATCATTACAGATCAATGTCCTAGTATTGGTAGTAAGGTTAGGGAAGTATTTCCAAATGCTCACCATAAGTTTTACTTGTGGCATATACTAACTAAATTTTTGGATAAATTGAAAAGTCAAGGAAGGTACAAGGAATTGAAGA
Source organism: Mallotus repandus (assembly GCA_949671775.1). Classification (NCBI taxonomy): domain Eukaryota; kingdom Viridiplantae; phylum Streptophyta; class Magnoliopsida; order Malpighiales; family Euphorbiaceae; genus Mallotus; species Mallotus repandus. The sequence goes on from CATIWM010141211.1 coordinate 2,245, forward strand.
ACTCATTTATGAATTGCATTTATGATAGCATATCAAGAACTGATTTTAATTCGAAATGGGATGAAATGTTTGATAAATATGGCCTACACCAAAATCGATGGTTGTTAGACTTGCACACATGTCATGAGCATTGGGTACCGGTTTATGTGAAAGATAAGTTTTGGGCTGGCATGTCATCTACGCAAAGAAGTGAGAGTATGAATGCATATTTTGATGGTTATGTACATTCAAGAACCACTTTGAAATAATTTGTTAAATAATATGATTTGGCACTATGAGCAAACTTAACCATGAATTTAACACTTCCATGTGTTACAAACTTTGGGTTTGAGAAGCAATTTCAGTTAACCTACACAAATGACATATTTAGTGAAGTGAGTAATGAAGTTACAAGTATCATGTATTATGAAGCTACTCTAAACCGGGTGGAACAACCTATAATGAGGGATAATGTGAAAGAACGGATTTGTTTTAGAGGAAGTAAAAGAAGATGTGAATTTAAGGTTGGATATAATGTCAACAGTGGTGATATATCTTGTAGTCGTAGGTTGTTTGAGTCCAAAGGTATTCTTTGTAGGCATATGATTAGGATTCTTGTAATGCATGACATTGATAGGGTCCCTACAAAGTACATTTGTCAACATTAGAGGAAAGATATTAGGAGGAATCATAGCAAGGTTATTATCTCCAATAATTGGCCGGGATTGACAGAAGAGATGAAGCGGTTGAGAAAACTAGAAAAAAAAAATTTATGATGTTGGATTTTTGGCTATCAAAAATAAGGAAAATTGCAATTATTTGATTAATGTATTAAAGGATAGCATGAATGAATTGGATAGAAGACTAATAAGTAATCGAAGTAGCGAAGGGGATAATGGTGATGAAAATATTGTTGTAAATGGTTCAGAAGTTGGTAACTCATTACCTCCAACATATGATCATAATTTATTGAGAGATCCTCCCATTCGACAACCAAGAGGTCGTCCTAGTCAAAGGAGAGTGAGGTCTAGAATAAAGACTATAGCTACTCAAAGGTCAAGAAGGGACGAACCTCGAACAAGGGGACAAGCCGGTGATAATTTAGCAATCTCAAATGATATAACAAGTTGGGTAAATTCATTTACATATATTATATATAATTGGTTGTAGCGAAGTCATATGTTAATTATTTTATGCAATGCATTTAACATTATGTTATTAAATTGAAAAATAAGAAATTAATTAATCTAATTTAGTGTATGTTTATTTTCTTATAGCCATTAAGTTGGTCTACTAGCAGCACAAATAATTATACACCAGTAAGAATGTGAGTAGAAGACTGATACAGTGTGGCATCTATAAGCCATGGTGAATTGCTATCTCGTTTGATCAATAGCCGAATGCTAAGCGTGAATGGTAAGAATTTATAAAGTTCTAGATGTAGTTATTTGATTTGGTTTTATGTTTTGTTGTTATTTGAATGGTTTGCTCATATTAATATACGTTGAACAAATATGACAGGTGGAAGGAATTGCATATATATTGATGAAGAAAAGTGAACAACTTGTGCTAATATAATTATTTGCAATCTTATGATGTACAATATGTATTTGAACATTTAGTGAAGTGAAGTTCAACTCTTTATGGTGTTATTATTTTAAATGAAAATCCACCAATGTGCATGATGGTAAAGGGAACTATAAATTTAATTTGGTGTGTAATATGAATATTTAATTTTAGCTCTGATATTGAAATGGATAACCGAACATTATTATTATCCATATAAAATCATAAAATATGTCATTAAAAAACATTTATAATAAAAGGAAAATAGGTAAAATTTGTTGTACTAGTAAATTGAAAGTACTTCCAAAAAAATGTATTAAAGTTAAAATAGTATTTTACCATGTTTGGAGTGACAATTAAAATTTATTCATATGATATGTGCTATTAATTTCAATAAGTAGATTATGTTGTTAAAGTATATCACATTATACATTGATTGACATCGCATATATAAAAAAATAAAGTATTAAGTTTGATTGGTACAGTAAATATAATTCGGATTATTGAATAAACGTTAAAAAAATAGTAGAATAGCTAATAAAAAATTAATCTATGTAGTTTAATAAAAATCATATATTTGAAAATTGTTTAATTGTGATGGAAGTTTCATTTTGATAATAAAATGAAGTAATTTTGAAATTATTAACATAAAATATATATTTAAACTTAAATGAAATATAATTTATTATATAATTATAATGTTAAGGTGCTATAAGGAAATAATAATTTAACATAAAATAAAGATACAGTTGTAAGAAAAATAGTTATGCATAAATATTATGCATAAAATTTAAAAGGGATAATGAATTCATAACTCCTATAAGTTAATTGAAATTTTTGATAACTTATAGGACTTATAAATTTATTATCCCAATTTAAAATTAATAAGCAAAATAGGTAAATAAATTAAAAGTATAAATTGTAATAAAGAAAGTAAATATTTATAATTGAATGAAATATAAATATAAATAAAAAATAAAAATAATTGAATAATTAAATTAATATAATAGGTAGTTGGCATAGTAATAGTGCATAGTTTGGGTTTGACAAAACTATTTTTATTTGTTTAGATATTGAGTTGAATTTTAAGTGTCTAAGTAATGTTATATAAACTATAAAATAGTAGAAAAATGAGTGAAAATAGCCAAATAGTAATTTAATAAAAAATTATTAATTAAAATAGAGAAATAATATTGGATAAATAAAAATTAATTTAGTAAAATAGGTCAATAAATACAAATAATGAAGTGTTAAAAAAGCAACTAATTATAATTGAATTCAATATAATTATTAGTATTAAATAAAAATAATTGAATAATTAAGTTAATATAATAGTTAGTGTTGAATAAATAAGTAACCCTAAAATTATGTAGTCATTTTGAAATAATGTAGTTTCAAAATGAAACAAAGTAGTTTCATAGTTATTATGCATAGTTTAAGTAAGACATGGATATTGTTATGTTAGTAGATGTTGAATTGAAACTTAAGTTTGCAGGTAATATAATATAAAATATTAAATAAGTATAAAAAAGAGTGGAAATAGGTAAATAGTAATTAAATATTATTTATATAAAAAGTATTAAGTAAAATATGTAAATAAAATTATATAAATAAATGCAAAGAATAAATTGTAATAAAAAACAATATATTTGTAAATGAATTTAAAATAAATATTAGTATTAAATGAAAATAATTGGATAAGTATTTTAATATAATAGTTAGTGTTGAATAAATAACTATAAAACTACGTAGTTTCATTATGATAGTGCATAGATTTAGATAGATATAAATATTATTATATTAGTAGATCTTGAATTGAACCTCAAGTTCTTAGGTACATTTATTTATAAACTATTAAATAAGTAGAAATTGAGTGAAAATAGGGAAATATTAATTTAATATTAAATAAATGAAAATGATTAATGTAAATAAATAATTAATATAAATATAAATATTATTAATTATATGAAAATAATTGAATTAGCAAGTTCATATAATATTTATAATTGACTAAATAAGTAATTGTAAATAGTAGTTTAAAATGAATATAATTCTATAATAAGTTAATAAAATAATTAGTATTTAATTATTCTTAATTTAATAAATAAGTGACTTTGTAGTGATAATGTATAGTTTTGGTTATTGTTAATTTTGTAGATATCGATTTGAACTATAAATTTTGTAGCTAATAATTTTGGAGATGTTCAGTCGAACTATAAGTTTCTAGCAAATAGTTTTTTTTAATATAAAAAATGATTTTATATATAATAAGTAAATAATAATAGGAATGTAAATAAAAATTATTTAAATTGTGATCTACATAATGAAATGTAAATAAAAATTATATATATTTAGTTAACTATATCTTTCACTGAGGTTAAGAAAAAAGGACAGAACAAGATTAACCGAGCAGCTACAGCAAAAGAGCATACGGTAGTGTTGGGAACGAAGGGAGGAAAGGAGGTTCAGTCTTGGGTTGTGAATCATGAAGAACATCAACTAACTTTTGAGAATACTGAAATTCTGTATAATGAGCATGCTGGTAAATCAAACTTAATTTTGCCTCACTTTGGTGACCCTCCTGATCCTGATAATGTAAATGAGAATTTGATGGATTTAGAAGATGATGTAGATGACGGGTTTCTTGAGAAAGATGAGATGGAAGACCTTAATGGTGCTGAGATGCTGGTTGAGAGGGTCACTTAAACTAATTATGGTGAATCGCTTGTCTATGCTAGATGATTCAAGTTATTTTGGATTTCCTTTATTTTGGCTTTTTATCATTGGTCGTCCGTTACCTCCTGCTTATTCTGATGATTAGTATTTTTTGGAATTGTTAAGGTGCGGCTTCTGCTGGTTTTGACCGCATACTTAAATTTATCATTTCCTCCTTAATCTTCCTATTCTGGGCTTGGTTGAAACTAAGATCAGTGGCTCGAATGCTGATAGGGTATGTAGCAAAATTGGTTTTGATAATTGGGTCCGTGTTGAAGCTTTGGGTTTTAGCAGTGGTATCTGGCTTTTATGGAAAAATGATGTAGGGTTGTCTATTTTAAAAACCCATCCCCAATTTATCCACTACAAAGTATCCCTTCCAAACAATATGGGTTGGTTGTTCTCCTTCGTTTATGTTAGCCCTAATGTTTCTTTGCGAAGAGATCTTTGGAGGTGTCTGTCTCATCAGAATCTTTAGATTGAGGGTCCCTGGATGATTACAGGAGACTTTAATTCTGTGTTGAATAGAAATGAAGTCAGTGATGGCGCTAACTTTTCCATAAGGCGTAGTGCTCATTTTAATAATTGGATGTTTGAAGAAGGAGTTATTAACTTGGGCTTTTCTGGATCCAAATTTACTTAGAGCCAAGGCACTGCTTGATCTTCTTTAAGAAGTGCTTGATCATATGGTTTGCAATTCTGAATGGCATAATTGTTATCCACATGCTTCAGTTTGTCATCTTCCAAGGAGTCACTCTGACCACAACCCCATCCTTTTAAATATGGACAATGACATTTCTTCTCATTGTTGTAAACCATTCCGCATTAAGGCTGCTTTGTTCACTCATCTTGACTTCCATAGGGTTGTTTCTGATGGATAGAATCATTCTAAATCTTTGGTTAATGGTTTGAAGGACCTCTCCTTTTCTTTACAATCTTAGAACAATGCGGTTTTTGGTAATATTTTTTGGCTAAAATGCAGAATCTGAGCTTGCTTAAGTGGGGTGCAGCGGGTGTTTGCTTCTAATCCTTTTTCACGGCTTAAGATTCTAGAAAGTAAGCTTATAGAAGATTGGATCTAATTTTTAAACAAGAGGAGCTTCATTGGTATCAAAAATCTAGGGAAGATTGGATTCACTCTAGGGACAGGAATACCAAGTTTTTTCACCTTTCCACATTAGTGAGGAGGAACAAAAATCAGATTAAAGGTTTAAAAAATGAAGTTGGAGAGTGGGAGTGGGATCAGGTTTGGTTGCAAGGTATGGCTTTTGATTCCTTTGTTAATTTGTATACTGAAGAGACTAACGGGAATCTCATGGACCTGGATGTTATTTCAGCTAATTTTCCTCAGCTTTATAGTTGTCATCATGAATGTCTTGCCACAGATTTCTCTCATAAAGAAATTAGAGCTACTGTTATGGCTATGGCACCTTTCAAATCCCCAGGACTTAACGGATTCCAAGCTAGTTTCTATCAAAAAATGTGGAATGTTGTTAGGAATTCTACCTATGATTTTGTCCTTAAATACTTTGAAAATGGGATGCTTCCTTCAGAGATGAATGAAACATTAATTGTGTTAATTCCAAAGGAAGCTAATCCGGAGTCGTTAAAGCAATTGTGGCCTATAAGCTTATGTAATGTGGGGTATAAAATAATAACAAAGAACATAATGAATAGGTTAAAAGTTATTCTTCCTCATATCATCTCCCCTACTTAATGCAGTTTTGTTCCAGGAAGACAAATAATGGATAACTTAATGATATTTTAGGAAGTTATTCACACAATGCATGGGAAGAAATCAAGGCATGGCATGATGGTCATAAAAATTGATCTGGAAAAGGCTTATGACAGGTTATCCTGGCATTTTATAAAAGACACTATCAGGAAAATTGGTCTAGAGGATGTGTGGGTCCGTCATATCATGAACTATGTTACATCTCCCTCCTTGTCCCTCCTTTGGAATGGTTCTAAGCTTGAAAGGTTCTTCCCGACTAGAGGAGTTCGCCAAGAAGACCCCATTTCTCCCTATTTATTTGTTTTATGCATTGAACGGCTCTCACACATGATTCAACAACTGGTTAATGATGGTAAATGGAAACCGATTAAGGTGTCATGCCTAGGTCCTAATTTATCGCACTCGTTCTTTGCTGATGACATGGTCTTGTTTGCTAGAGCTTCTACCGATCAGATGAAAGTTGTAATGGATTGTTTAAACTCCTTTTATTTTGCTTCCGATCAGAAAATTAATGTTGCCAAGTCAAGTATTTTTGTTTCTAGGAATGTTGATCCTAATTTAGCCTTGGAGTTATCTCGTATCTCGGGGATTCCGTTGGTGAGCAACATGGGTAAATATCTTGGTAAGCAGACTATCCATGGCAGAATGTTAAAGAATTCTTTTAAAGTTCTTGACCGAATAAGTGATCGTCTGGAGGGTTGGAAAGCCAAATGTCTATCGTTTGCAGGTCGTGCCACTTTAATCCAATCGGTCTTAACCTCTATTCCTTGCTATGCCATGCAAACTGTAGTGTTTCTAGTGGGAGTGTGCAATGAAATTAAGAAATGTTGTAGTCATTTTCTTTGGAGTGGAACTGAAGCAGAGAAAAGAAAACAAAGTCCGGTTAATTGGCAGCAAGTTACAATGCCCAAAAGCATGGGTGGGTTGGGCATCTAGAATATGAAGTACACTAATCTTGCTTTCCTTTCAAAGTTGGGTTGGAGACTTATTTTTGAACCTGATAATTTGTGGGCTCAAGTGATAGGTAATAAATATTTTCGTTGGGACAGGTCGATGAATGGGATTCAAAGGAAGCCTAATGCTTCTGTAACTTGGAAAAGTTTAATAAAGACAGTCCCAGTGCTTAAGAAGGGGGAGAGAATGTGGGTTATTAATGGCAGAGAAACAAGGTTTTAGCTAGACCCATGGCTCCTCCCCAATCCCCTGATTTCGGTTGCTCTAACTGATATCCCTTATGGTGATCAATTCAAGCTTGTGGCTGAGTATTGGGTTCCAGGTCAAGGTTGGGATTGGAGGAACTTAACTCATGTGTTACCAGATCACATTATTGCCAGCTTATCTGCCTTTCTAGTGAGAATTGATGCTAATAAATTGGATTCCTTGTGTTGGTCCTTATCTTTGAATGGTTTATTCTCTATCAAATCTGCTTATGAAGCTTAAGTGTTAGCAAATGCTACTCTTTCCAGTATGTTATGGAAAAAGATTTGGAGTCTTCAAGTTCCTCAGCGGATTCGCTCCTTCCTCTGGCTCCTGTGTCATGAAGGAATCATGAGCAATGCTAAGCATTTTAAAAAGGGATTCGCTCCCAATCCTTGTTGTGATGCTTGTATCCAGACAGATGAATCTCTAGTCCATATATTTCGTGATTGTACGATTGCTTCTTAGGTTTGGGCTTTATTTTTTAGTGCTTCGGCCATTGACAACTATAAATGTTTATCTTTCCTGGATTGGTTTCGCACGAATTTATTTTTCAGGGGACAATCTTCATATTCTCTTAGCTGGGCAGAGAGATTCTGCCACACCCGTACTCTACTATAGGTATATTTGCATACACATTACATTACATTTATATATATTGGTTGAGTTTAAGTATAAGCTAGAATACATGGTTAGGCTAGTGTATCGGGTTAAGTCATGACTTGTGCTCGATCGAAGAGTGCGAATTTTTGAATTTTGATGTAACTCAAAATTAGTAAAATTATGAGAATAAAAGGGATTAGGATTAAAAATAAAATAAAGAGTGAGATTTAAAAAGTTTAGGATGATTTGGACTAAATTGAAACAAATAAATGTCCTAGAATGGACACTTGGAAGTTTCAAGGTTAATAGGTATTATGAATGTTTCATTAAGGGCTAAAATGAGCATTTCACCTTATAACCTATCTAAATTAATTCTAGAAACCTCTTTTTCTTCTCCTTAAGGAAACAAATTTGTGGATAATTATGGGCAGCCTTAGATGTTAAGGAAAGAGAGAAGAAAGGAAAAGAAAAGAGAAAAGAGAAAGAGAGAGAACTAGGGGCTGCAAACTTCTTCAAATTTTGGCTTACTTTTCAAGTTCAATTTGATGGTATCAAACACTTTTCAAGCTCTGATCTTCCTATTTAAAGGCTTTGGTGGTTTATTGGTAAGTAATTTATGAGTTTTTGGTTGAATTGAGTTAGGTTTTGCATGCTGCAGATTTCGAGTTTTATATGTCTGGTTTGATAGTCTCAGTATTATGATCATAACTTGAGTTATAGAGCTTCAAATTGAGTGTTATTTGATGATTTAGAAACTTTAACGAGTATTCTAAAACTTTGTCTCTTTGAGGTTGAGCAAAATCAATCAGTAAGTTAGATTAATAAAATGAAACACTTTGATGCTCACTCTATTTATGTATATTGACCTGGTTGTATTCAGGTGCTTATATCTTACTCTATAGTTGTCTAAATTGAGTGAAACTTTTACAGAAATTCATTATAAATATAGATTTAAGACTGATTCAAATTTCAGCTCAAAATTCATTTTCTATAAGTCCCAGAAATATTTCAAAATTAGCTTATAAACCAGGTTTACAGAGTTCATGAATTAAGAACTAGTCTCGGTATTTCTAGTATATCTTGAACTAGAAAAATCCAAATTAATTTTTGTTTGATTTTGAAAAAACTTGAAAGATTTATCTAAAACTTTTTAGTTTTGAATTGGAGCTGATTCCATCTGTAACATTGTCAATC
>CATIWM010141228.1:0-10272 GCA_949671775.1 Mallotus repandus
TAATTTGAATTCCAATTAAATATACAATTTTTACTCCCCCTTAATTCATGCATACCATAAAAATTAAGTTTAAGGAGTAAGGAATTAAAAATAAAAAGAGATAAAAGAAAAATATCAAATGTAATAATTTAAAATGATACCAATTGAAAATAATAAAGAAAATAATATCAATAAAAAGAAATTCTATTTTAAAAAATATATTTCTTTATTACTCCTTCTATGGACATGATAAGAAATATAAATTACATAAATTTAAAACCAAGAAACATCAAGGCCTTTATTAATGCATCACAAAAATAGTACATATAGCACCATTAAAGACCAAGAATTAAAACAATAAAAACATAGAAAAAAAAATTATGTCACCCTCATATAAAACAAGGCCTATTTTCACAAATATAAAAACATGATAACATGATTATTAATTAATCACAAAACTAGCCACACTTACAATGCATGTAACAAGGAAATAAATAATAATTAATGATAACCACAAAATAAATAAATAAAAAAGAATTAAACAAACTCAAAATTTTCTCCCCCTTTGTTAAAATTAAAAAAAAATGGAATAAAAATGCATTAATGAAAAGGATAGGGGTACAAATATATTTAAAATATCAATTGTAAATAAGACACAATCAGAAACCGAAAATAAACCAAATAGATACCAATGAAAACACATAAAAAAACAAGCTAGTCTTGTTGAGGAGGATGGGTGAAGGGAGCATATGAGCAAGAATATCCTAGTTGCTCATAGAGATAGTGGACATCATGTTGAAGATGAGTGATGCTTGCATCCATTTGGTCAAAGCGAGAATCCACTTGATCAAAGCGATTATTGAAATTTTCTTCCATTAAGCTCATGGGATTGAATAATTGATCCACCCATTGTGGTTCATCTCCAAAGGCTTGAGGATATTGAGAAGTACCTTCTTGCCTTGATCTCTTCCTTTGAGGTTGAGCTTGAGTCTTTTGTTCTTCTTCTTGACCTCCAAATTCATCAATTTCTTAGAAAATAGCATCCAAGTGTTCACTTGCATCAATATCATGCTTCCAAACCCAATTTTCATTAATAGAGGTGAATTGTTTAGAGTTTCTAATGAAGGTTTCATTAAGAAGAATAGGATTTGTGGGGTGTACAAGGTCAAGATCAATTTGATAGAATTTTGCTAATTATGTGACAATTCCACCAACATAAATAGCACCAGTGTTACTATCACTAATTAGCCACAAACACCATTGGACAAAGCGTCCTAAGGCTATGGGTTCTTTATGCACCATGTAATAGAGGATGAAAAGGTAATCTTGAGAGAGGGTTTCATTTGAAAGAGCTCTACCATTAATGGAATAGGTAAGAAAATGGTATACATACCATAGAGCTTTTAATTTGAGGTGAGATGCTTTTATGTGGCCGGTGGAGAAATTTGGGCATTAGGAGCATGAATGTCACTCCAAAAAGTCCAAGGTTGCCAATTAGCTTTAACTTGAACATGACCTTCTTAAGAGAAACCAAAGAGTGAATCAAACTATTGGCTTGTCATAAAACGATCTCTCCCTCCCAATTTAAAATGCATGGAGAAATAGGGATTGTCTTCATCAAAATTGTAAGAATGAAGAGTGAATGAAGAAAGAAATTCCACAATCAAGGATTGATAGGAAGGTAGAGGGGTGAAGGCATAATCAAATAAACTAACATTAGTCAAGAGTTCTTTCACTTCTTCATAGCATCCAAGCTTCTTAAGAGTGTCTTCATGTATAAATCTTGAAGGGATATAACTTCTCTTTTGGAATTGAGAAACTTTCTTCTTGAACTCTTGGGTAGAATAAGAAAAAAGAGAGTGAGTCCTTCTTGGAGGATTGCTTTTGAGAAGAAGAAGGATGAGGAAGATTGATTGCCTTCTTGGGAGCCATTGATAGCAAAAAAAAAAAATATTCTAAGGAAGAGCTAAAGAGTAGAAGAAATTTGCAAAGAATTTGAATAAGAAATAGTGAATGATGAAGAGAAGAATATGAGAGTATTTATAGATAAGAATTAGGGTTAGAAAGGGTTCAAATTTTGAATTTAAATAGGAATGGAACCTCAAAATTTGTTCCTAATTGTGATTGGATAGTCAAAGAGGTGAAAAAGGTTCAAATTCCTAAATCTATCAGGATGCAAATCTCGGTCGGGACATGCATTGGTCCCGATCGGGATTGCATGTCCCTAATCTGATCCAGGGTGGGAGCCAGACTAAGATTTGTTCTAGACGTTTTAATAAAAACACTAAGACTGGTCCCGGACGAGACTAGTGAGGTCCCGATGAGGACTAAATCCCTGACAGCCCCTAATCTTAAGAAATTTTTGCAAATAAGTCCATAATTTGTTTGCAATTTAGTCCTTCGAACTAAATGCAAATCTAAATCAAGGAATTTGAATTCAAACGGAATCAAAACATAATGAATTTTAATTCAAATATAATCAAACTCATAAATGATAATTTTCAAGGGATTTTATTTTGCTAATTTAAAGGAAATAATTGATTGATTGAATTTAATTCAATAATTATTTATTGATAAGCAAAATAATTTTAAAAAATATTAAAAAATGGTTATCCTTAAAAAAATTCTTATGATGAATAATAAACAAAAAATATAATGAATAAGATCAAAATCAAATCAGTCAATATTCAAAGAAATCAATAAGCACAATACATGAAAATGTGAAAACAATCTAACCATCAATTTAGCAAATTAACATAAAATTAAGACGAACTAGAACCATCAATCATCCCTAGTTCATGCTTAATAAAATTCAATCTCTCTTCACAAAGAGGTTTAGTAAAGATATCCACTAATTGATTATTTGTATCAACAAATTCAAGACAAATATCACCTAATTGCACATGATCACGCAAAAAGTGATGTCTAATATCTATATGCTTAGTTCTTGAATGTTGAATGGGATTCTTGCTAAGGTTTATGGAACTTGTATTATCACATTTGATAGGAATGTGATCAAGTTCAATGCCATAGTCCCTTAGTTATTGTTTTTGCCATAAAACTTGTGAACAACAACAACTAGTTGCAACATATTCTGCTTCAACAGTGGACAAGGCAACCAAAACTTATTCTTGCTAAACTAAGAAACTAGACATTATCCTAAAAGTTGACAAGTTTTGGAAGTGCTCTTTCTATTTAATAGACTACCTGCAAAGTCTACATCCGAATAACTAATCAAGTCAAAGGAAGAACTTCTAGGGTACCAAAGACCTAAATGCAAACTTCCACTTAAATATTTGAAAATTCTTTGATTATATTCAAATAAGACTCTTTAGGATTAGATTGAAACCTAGCACACAAGCAAGTAGCAAACATGATATTTGGTGTACTAGTAGTTAAATATAAAAGGGATCTTATCATATCTCTAAGTCGCTTTTCATCAACTGGCTTGCCATTCTCATCCTTGTTGACTTTGATGGTGGTGCTCATTGGAGTTTTACTTGGTTTGACTCCATCCATGCCAAAATTTTTAAGAATGTCCCTTATATACTTGGTTTAATTTATGAAGATCCCATCTTTGCATTGATTGATTTGTAATATGAGGTAGAACTTGAGCTCACTTATCATACTCATTTCAAATTCTCTTTGCATTAGCTTAGAGAATTCCTCACATAAGTAATGATTAGTAGCACTAAAAATAATATCCTCAAAATATATTTGAACAATTAATAAATCATGTTTGGATTTCTTTATAAAAAGAGTTGTATAAACTTTTCCTTTAGAGAAACCTTTCTCTAATAAAAAGTTGCTCAACCTTTCATACCAAGCTCTTGGAGCTTGTTTCAATCCATACAATGCTTTTGAAAGTTTAAATACATGACTAGGAAAATAAAAAATTTCAAAACCCAGAGGTTGTTCAACATAAACCTCTTCTTCAATAAACCATTTAAAAATGCACTTTTAACATCCATTTGAAAAAGTTTAAAATCCATAAAAAATGCAAATGCAAGTAACATTCTAATAGCTTCTAACCTTGCAACGGGGGCAAAGGTTTCATCATAATCAATGCCTTCTTCTTAATTATAAACTTTAGCTACTAGTTTTGCTTTGTTCCTCTTTATGACACCTTGTTCATTCATCTTATTTCTAAACACCCATTTGGTGCCTATAATAGGATGATGTTTCAGTCTAGGAACCAAGGTCCAAACTTTATTTCTCTCAAATTGATTTAACTCTTCTTGCATAGCAAGGACCCAAAATTCATCACTCAAAGCATCATCAATATTTATGGGTTTGATTTGAGAAATGAAAGCTAAGTTAACTATAGACTCAAGTTTAGAGCAAGTAGTTACTCCCTTTGTAGTATCACCAATGATGAGGTCTTGAGGATGTGCCTTTTTGAATTATCAATCCTTTGGAAGATTATCCTTTAAGATAGGTTGAGGCATTTCCTCATCTTCTTCTTTTTTAGGATCCTCAAGTTCCAAGGATTTGCTGGTATGTTTATTTTGAGCATTTGTATCCACAAGTTCACCTACATCATCATCAACACTACAAACATCCTTTTTAGGATCAAGTGAGTTAGATTCATCAATTACAACATGCATGGACTCTTCTACTATAAGAGTTCTTTTATTAAAAACTCTATATGTTTTACTAGAAGTGGAATAGCTAAGAAAAATTCCTTCATCAGCTTTAGAATCAAATTTCCCAAGATTATCCTTGGTGTTTAATATAAAACACTTGGATTCAAATACTCTAAGATAAGAGATTTTGGGTTTTCTATTATTCCAAAGCTCATAAAAAGTCTTGTTTAAAATCGGTCTTTTGAAAACTCTATTTGCAATATAGCAAGATATGTTAACGGCTTTCGTCCAAAAGTATAGAGGCAAATTATACTTATGAAGCATTGTTCTAGCCATTTCCGCAAGAGTTCTATTTTTCCTTTCAACTATCCCATTTTGTTGAGGAGTTATAGAAGAAGAAAATGTATGTGAAATACCATTTTCATTACAAAAAGCTTTGAAAAAATCATTTTCAAATTCAGTTCCATGATCACTTTTAATAGAAGAAATACAAAAACCTTTTTCTTTTTGAACTCTTTTTGCAAAATTTTCAAAAGCATTAAAAGCATCATTCTTATGAGCAAGAAAACACACCCAAGTGTATTTAGAGTAATCAGTAACCAATACATAAGCATAGTGCATTCCACCGAGACTAGCAACTTTAGTTGGACCAAACAAATCCATATGTATAAGTTCAAGTGGTCTAGAGGTTGACACAACATTTTTGAGCTTAAATGAGGACTTGGATTGTTTTCCCTTTTGACAAGCATCACAAGGTTTATCCTTAGTGAATTCAAGTTTCGGCAATCCAATCATAAGTTTATACTTGCAAAGATCATTTAAAAGCTCAAAGTTTGCATGTCCTAACCTTCTATGCCATATCCATGTGTCATGGGAAATAGACATTAAGCATTTAATGTCTTTATTATTAATCTTATTCAAATCAATAACATAGAAATTGTCAACTCTTTCATCACTAAATATTACTTTGTCTTCATCAAGACTATTAACAAAGCAATTTTTAAGATAGAAAATGAGCTATACTAAGCATATTTACCATATCACATAATTGACTTATACTAAGCAAATTATGTTTACGACCATCAACAAGTAACACATGGTGTATAGATAAGGATTGAGGATTACCGATTTCTTTAATGCCAATAAAATTTCCTTTTGCATTGTCCCCGAAAGTAACATGTCCTCCATCCTTAGCATCAAGTTTGTTGAATTGCTCTTTGTCTGCGGTCATGTGTCTTAAACATCCACTATCAAGATACCAATTGCTTTTTGCTCTTGTAGACTTCAAACACATTTGCACAACACAATTTATACATTCTTTTGAACCCAAACCTTAATTGGTCTAGGTTTATTAGTCTCAAAGTAATATGAAGGTAGCAATGGCAAATGTAGTTTTCTATAAAAACATACATTGCTAGAGTGACCTTTGGTCATGCAATAAAAACATTCAACATTTGTAAATTTATTTCTTCTAGGAGAATATGATTTCTTAGTATAAGAAACATGCCTTGTGTGTTGTGGTAGTGAATGCTTCCTATAACTATTTTGAGTCATAGTGAAAGACATACATTAACAATGACAATGTGTATTTTGATAAGTTTGTGCAACATGTTTATGTGCATTGTGTTATGAAGCATGCCTATTATAATTGTGTCTAGTGTACATGTAATTATGTTTGGGTTGAGGTCTTCTAGCTTGAACCTGACCTCTTTGTGCCAATGGAGGTTGATTCTTATGATACTTTCCCTTCCCATTTAACACATGAGGCTTATTAGTTTTAAAAGCTTAAGTCTCAATTGGTTTTGAAGTCCAGGGAGTAGAATCACATGATGCTTTAATAAAATTAATATGAGATGATGATGATGAAGACATTCCATTTTTATATCCAATTCCATGGGCGTCTCCATGAAATTTTTGGGAAACGAGAAGACTATTTAGAGTTTCCTCCCCTTTTTGAATTTAGAAATGGAATCCTTTAATTCTAACATCTCCTTAGAAAGCTTAATATTGGCTTTCTTAAGTTCATTTTCCAAGGAATTTGATCATTCCAAATCACTTGCAAGTTTTTTATTTACTTGAACAAGATTAGAGAAATGAATTTTTAAAGCTTCAAATTCCTTAAACATGTTAGATAACTCATGTTTGTAAAGCTTCTTTTTAGAAAGTAAGCTTTTACATTTAAGTAAGAGTTTGCTCCAAATAGAGCTCTCATCATTATCATCATCATCACAATATTCATCACAATTATCATGAGAGGAATGAGAAGTAGAGAGTACCTCATTTTCATCTTCAAGAGCCATGAAGCAAAGGTTGGCCATTTCTTGTTGCTCCTCTTCCTTCTCCAATTTGGAGGAGTCATCCTAAGTAGCTTTGAAGGCCTTCTTCCTTTCCTTTACTGTCTCATTCTTGAATTTGAGTTTGGGACACTCACTTTTGATTTGAACTGGTTTCTTGCATTCATAGCAAGTAACCTCTTTAGTTTTCTTCTTACCTTTTCCTTCATACTTTTTGTTGAAGTTTCTTGTTCTTGAAGAGTTTTTGTTTCTTAAGAACTTATTGAAGTTTCTTGTGAGCATGGCAATATCACCATCTTCATCACTAGAATCTTCAATGTTTTCCTCTTCACTATAATTTATAAAGCTTTTAAAGCAATGCTTTTTTTCTTCTCTTCCTTCTCTTCTTGCTCTTCACCTCATTGCTTTATTGTAAGCTCATGGGTGAGGAGTTTCCCAATAAGCATGTCAGTTGAGAGAGTAGCAAGATCTTGAACTTCCTCAATTAAAGTAACTCGAGATTCCCAATCCTTCTTAGGTAGGATTCTTAAAATCTTATTATTTGCTTCTTCCTTAGTGAAATGTTTACCAAGTTTCTTAAGGGTTGTGAGAAGAGCATTAAGATGATTGTTCATCTCCATGATTGATTCGTGTGGCTTCATTTTGAAGAGTTCATACTTATACATGTGAAGTTGAACCTTCTTGCTTCTAGCTTATACATTACCTTCATAGTGATTTTCTAAGGTCTCCCACATTTCCATGGCCAAAATGCAACGTTGAAGCTTGACCCCTTTCTTCTCTTGTCATGGAGGAGACTATAGTGATTATAGCTTTTTTATTCTTATAATTTTCTTCCTTTTTTTCATTGTTCCATTCACTTCTTAGAAGAGTAGCAACTACACCATCAATAGTAGCTTTAAGTAGTTCCCATCCTTTTAGGAAAATTCTCCAAAGTTTGATGGAATCACAATCTAGATAAAGCTCCATTTTGAATTTCAAATTAGGATAATCACTACAATCAAAAAAAGGACTAAGAGAAGAAATATTTTGAGAATTACTTCCTATGATCTTGTATTCTAGCAATGAAGTTCCTAGAATTCAAGCTCTGATACCAAATGAAAGAGACTTAGAGGGGGGGTGAATAGGGTAAATCAAAGATTTGAAGAAAGTTTAGAAAACTAAAACAAGAATTAAAGGAATATTGAGAAGGAAGAATGAAGAACACAAGAATTTAAGGGGTTGAAATTCTCAACAATCCTACATCTCCACCTAACTTATCCCCAAGTTAGAATTTTTAATCCCACACAATCTTATTCACAAGATTGAGATTACACAAGAGTTTAAGGCTCACTCTTCAACCTTACAATCAAGAGTTTCTATGCTCACTCTTAAACTAATTCCCAAGTGTTTTAATGGCTAAACACTTAAACCAATTCCTTTAGAATAGAATCTCACTTCCTATTTCCTAAAACCAAAAAATAGAAAAATAAGAATATATATTCTAACACTCACCAAACTCTCACAAGAGTTTATCAAATACAAAAATGATTTTAAAGAGAATTTTGAGAACTATAATTGAATGCTTAAGAATGAATAATGGATAAACAAGTTTCTTAACCTCTGAATGATATTCAGAGGTTATATTTATATTTGAGCAATTCAGTTATAGATGTTAGAAATAATAATTTTTTTGTCAATAAATTCAAAGTCCATTTGAATGTAATTTGGACTTTTGAGTTGTGATAATAATGATCCCGGTCGGGATATTAAAAAATAGTCATTTGTAGTCATTATTTTGAACTACTGAACTAGTCCCAGGCATGGTCACAGTCTAAATGACGTTTAGGATATGTACTGCCAAGAAAATTGAAAAATAAAGTAATTTTGTCACGGTTGAGCAAACTAATCTCGGGTGGGACTGACGTGATCCCGATTGGGATTTGCAGTCCTGGTCGGGACTAGCGCTCGGGATCTGTTCTGCCATTTTTGAAAATTTTGGTAAAACTTGTCCTGGTCCACCTCCATTTGTCCCGGTCGTGAGTGACCATACTCGTGATCACTATTCATAGTGATTTTTCTTTTGATATTTCTCCATCAAATTGTCTTCTAAAAATACCCAACTTTTAAATACTTAAAACAAACACATTAAATGCTCAAAATTAAGTTTCTTAAGATCAAAATCAAGATTGATCATTGCTAAGGTCAACAAGAGCTCTGTAATGGGGTAAAAGAACAGAACGAGAGAGAAAGTAGGTGGAAGTTAGTGGTGGATCCGATATGAATTGACATTCTTTTTTAGGGAGAACTAATAAGTGGCCACACGGGTAGCTAGATGTTGCCAAATGGCCACATTTTTTATTATTCAAAAAAATATTTTTTTGCCACATTTTAATTCACCTACTTAGCCACACGGTCAATTCGGTGATGATTTTGGCATTTAGTGATCATGATTTTTTTGTGATCTTAATTAATAGATAGTAGATTTCATGTGACTAATTGAATTTTGGAAAGATATTGGGAATAAAGCAAAACCTTAGGGATGATGGGTATTAATAATCCTAATTTTGATTAGCCACTGCATAGAAAGAGAGAGAGAGAGGTGGACAGATAGAGAGAGGAGATACTAAAACTTGCAAAGGGGTTTAGGGGAACAGCTAAGAAATGCATTCGACTAGCAATGGAGAGTGTGGAGAGTGGGACATGCGCTCATTGTGGATCCAGCACATCAATGTTGGCACTGCTAGCATGGTGTAAGTTGTTATTATTATTTATTACTATTGTTGAACTTCATCAGCTTGCTATTAGGTACTAACTCCTTGTTTGGTTCGATTCTATTAGAGTGTGTTTGGATGCAAACATTTAATTTGAAATGTAAAAATTTCAAATAATATGTAATTACATGTCATTTCAAATCCTTATTAAATGAGCTGTTAAATTCATTGTTTATTTTTTCAAATCTTCATAGATACAATTCTATGTAGTTTCCAAACAACTTCCTTACATCTAGACATAGTATTAAGGAATTCATTTTATTTCCAAATAAATTTTAAATAGAATTCATTTTCAAATGAATCCAAATTCGTGTGAACCAAACACATTTCATCAATAAAAATGTATTTAGTGTTAAACAATTCCACAAAATTAAAAAGTTAGAATTAAAAATTAATTTTATAAAATTTTCATTTAAACAAAATACACTCATTTGAATTTGCAAATGAATTCAAAAAAATTATAAAATTCATTTGAACCAAATACATTCTGAGGCTTCTATTAGATTGATTGCAAGTGCTTGAAGTACATTCTTTGTGACAATCTCCACAGTCAAGCCTCTTACTGGTGTTTTAAACTTAGCAGGCACCTTGGAGCTCTTGATTTGGTTTTTGATAGAGTTTATCAAAAGCATATTTACTCTAATGAATCAACATTAATATATA
>CATIWM010141231.1:0-11481 GCA_949671775.1 Mallotus repandus
ATTAAACTCTTTCATTACAGCTGAAGCAACTCCAACCCCACGCACCATTCCTTCTCCCTCCGATGCAACTAAACAAATTGATAATCCTAAATATGATACTTAGATGCAAAAAGACCAAATGTTGCTGTCATGGATCTTATCCTTCCTCAGCGAAGATGTGTTTCGCTCCGTTATTGGACGTCCAACGTCCTCCTCAGCTTGGCGAGCCCTTTCCCATGCGTTTGGTTCCATCTCTTAAAACCGACAATTAAAAATCCACTTTGAACTTCAGGAACTTAAGAAGAATGACTTGACAGTTACTGAGTGTTTAAAAAAGGTCAAGGCCTTTGCATATGAGCTAGAAGCCGCTGGACGCCCTCTCTCTCAAACTGAGTTCAACGCCATTATATACCGCAATATTGGCACTGAGTATCACAGTATTATTAGCAGCTTGAACCTTCGTCCTCATCCTGTCTCTTTTTCAGAACCTCGTGGTAAATTGGTGGCTCAAGAAATTCTTCTTCAAAGCCAAACATAACTACCAATTGCTCATGCTGCCATTTGCTCCTCCATTACACCACCGCTGCTGTCCACACCTATTTGGCTATTCTCCTTTTCTCCTCGTCCCTCTGGCTTTCACAACAGGCCATATCGTCCTTGCACCAAAGCTTCCTGTCAAATTTGTGGATATAGGAACCACACAGCTGAAACTTGTCGCCGCCACTACCAATCTCGACAACAGTTATCGTTCTCTCCTCAAGTGCATCACACTTATCTTCGTACACCTGGACATCAGCTGTTTTATCATCCACTGCCATCCTCACCATATTCACAGTCTCAACAGGTCTGGAATCCTGACACTAGAGCCAATTTTCATGCTACACCTAATGTTTCTGCCTTAAACTCTCCCACTGAATATGATGGGTCTGATCAATTACATGTTGGTGATGGTTAGGGCCTAAATCTCTTCATCTCTCTAATATTTTACATGTTTCAAAGCTTCCCCAGAATCTTCTTTCTGTTAAAAAATTCACTGATGATAATTCATGTTTTTTTGAATTTTGGCCCACTCATTTTGTGATTAAGGATCAGGTTACCAAGAGAATTCTTCTTCAAGGGCTGAGTGAAGGTGGGTTGTATTCCCTTCGATCATTAAGTCCACAAGCCTTGGTTGCCACCATTCCAACTCTTCAAGATTAGCATGCCCACCTTGGACATGCTCAGAAATGGACAGTCTCCAAAATAGTTCAAGACTTTAAATTACATTGCTCTTCTTCTACCTTTTCACCATGCTCCTCTTGTTATTTAGGAAAGTTTGCTAAACCACCATTTACTTCAGCTGGTCATCATAGTACTTCCCCTTTTGATATTGTGCACTCCGATGTTTGGGGTCCAACTCCCTGTGAACACAAATTCTTTGTCCTGAAATTAGAAATAAGAAAAGTAGTAACAAATATCAATTTTAAATTTTATTAAAAATAAAGAATGGGGTATAGTTTCTAGTGTAAATCTCTATAAGTGTAGAAATTAAATCCTTTGATGCTTTCCTTCGTTGATGATGAATCAAGGGCGCGAAAGGTTTGTTCTTGAATTTGTTGAAGCAAATCTTCTTCGATTTTAGTGAAGAAGACGTGTTGAATCTACAAAAAGTGATGAACACCGTTTGAAGACTTGTACTTGAAGATTTGAAGACTTGAAGACTTGAACACCTTTAACTTGTGGATGTAGAAACCTTGATGATTTGATTGAAGTTTACTAGACACTTGGTGAGAATTTTGTAGTGCTTTTTCTTGATGCTTTGATATCAGTATTTCGGTGACTTGAGACTTCAATCTCCTCCCAAAATGAACCACAAACACTCTTATTTACAGAGAATTTGAGGAGGTGCATTTATGGTACATTTCTTTGTAGGGAAAGAATATATATTTTCTACTTAATTAGAAAATAATATATTCTCTTTGTATTTTTGGCAAGAATATATTTTCTTTGACTCTTGCCTTTTACCAAAAAAAAAATTATATATATATATATATTCTCTATATATTTTTATATTTTTCCTTAAATAGAGAATAATATATCCTTTGCATCTTTTTTTATTTGGCAATTGACATATTAAATATTATTGGATTTTATTTGATTAATTAATTAATTTAAAATTAATAATCAAATAATTTTGCGAGCCCAATTTAGATAAACCCAAAATTTGTTAATGGCTTTTAAAAATTTATATGTCTAGCTTTTAAAAATTTATATGTCTACACTCCCATTAGTTCTTGTGAGGACCATCGTTATATTGTCTTGTTCATTGATGATTACACTCGCTTTACTTGGGTGTATTTTCTTAAAAATAAAAGTGATGTCTTTTCTTTATATTTATATTTTCAAGCTTTAGTAAATCATCAATATAACACCATAATCAAAGCATTTCACTTTGACTGGGGTGGTGAATATAAAAAAATTAAACAAACACTTTCAAACTCATGATATAGTTCATCGCATTGCTTGCCCATATACACATAAGCAAATGATCTTGTTGAGCAAAAAATCCGTCACTTAATTGATACAGGATTAACACTTCTTGCCCATGGAAATGCACCACACAAATATTGGTCCTATGACATGGAAATGTCCATCACCATTATCAATAGCCTACCTTCTCAAACCACACATCACAAATCCCCGTTTTACTTATTAAATCATACCCATCCGAAGTACACAAAATATCATCCCTTTGGTTGTGGCATCTACCCCTTATTCTGTCCTGATAATAAACATAAATTTTCCTATAAAACCATTGAGTGTGTTTTCTTAGGTTCCAGTCCTTCCTATGAGGAATTTCTATGTCTTGGCACTAAAACTTCACATATTTACACTTCCCATCATGTCAATTTTAATGACTCATTTTTCCATTTCAAACTACTGTCTGTAATTCAATCTTGCAGGAAAATAATATGGCACCTTAGCTTTAACTCAATTGGAATACATCCAACTCACCGGGCATTATTGATAATTCAAGTAACTTCACTTCCTTATCACATACCACTTCCTTTTTAAATTTAAATACCTCTTCCCCGATATCACCTAAACCTCATAATCCAATTCCAACTCAAATTCCACCTCTCCTAATTAATCTTACACTCAATCCCTTATCACCCGATCCCCTACTATATCCATTCAACCATATGACCCACCTGGCCTCAGCCTTTTCGTTGACCTCGCCACTTATCCAAACTTATCTGAACCTTCTCCTAACAGATGACATCCAATGACTCTTTGCCCTTCCACCATGAATAAACGCCAAACACACATTGCTATTACCTCTTCACCCACTCAATACCCTCTAGAAACTAAACCAACCACGTTCCTTCAGACCAACAAGCACCCAAAATGGCGTCAAGCCTTATCCAATGAATTCAATGCTTTATTTTAAAATCAGACTTGGAAACTTGTACTTTGCCCATCCTATACAAATATTGTAGTTAACAAATAGCTCTTCAAGATAAAGAAAAAGACTGATGGCTCCATTAAGAGTTATAAAGCACGTCTTGTTGTAAAATGTTACACACAGGAAAATGTCATAGACTACATTGAAACCTTCAGCCCTATAGTCAAACCAAACACCATTCGCACAGTGCTAGCCATCACCATAGCTCTTAAATGGCCAATTTATCAATTAGACATTTCCAACGCATTTTTTATGGATTTCTTAACATTAACATATATATGGAATAGCCACAAGGTTTCATCAATTCTCAACACCCCAGTTATGTGTGCAAATTACACTGCTCTCTTTATGGCCTCAAACAAGCGTTGAGAGCTTGGTTTCAGCGTGTAAATGACTTCATGCTTCAATATGAATTTTGCCCATCCAAAGCAGACACTTCTTTATTCATTCGATAACTTGGCAACTCCACACTATTTGTTCTCATTTTCATTTATGACATCTTTGTCATAGGTTCTCATTTTTCTCTTATAAATTGGTTTATTGACACCTTATGTAGCACTTTTCCAATCCATTATATTGGCAGTCTTCATTATATCTTTGGCATTGAGGCAATACCGAAATATAATAGTCTTCTTTTGACACAATAATAATACATTGCATCACTTCTTGATTAAGCGAACATGGCCTCATGTAAACCATTCTCAATACCTATGGCCACTTCTCCAACATGGCGGTATAACCTTTAAAGATGGTGTTTTATATAGGAAACTGATGGGTGGACTGTAATATGTTACATTAACCAGATCGGATATTACTTTTTTGGTCAATAAACGATGCCATTTTATGCATTCTCCAACTGTTGACCATTAGAAGTCTATAAAATGAGTTATTCGATATTTACAATCTACCGTGGGAGATATTGAATTTGCAATTGAATTTACTATCCTAGATATTCCTCCTACTTTTGCCCTACTATTAAGAAAACCTTAGTTCCATCCACTAGGAGGCATCCCTTCGATAATCTACTAGAAAATTAAATTATTGTTAAATGGCAGTCATAATCTTAGTTGAAACTAACAATATCATTGCTTTTCTAAAGGTAGTCCTACCAGGTTTTCAGGTCTCAATGATTCATGAAGATTGGGTAGATCCTAAAGTTGCAGCTATAATAAAGAACCTGCCTAAAACTGGTATGGGTAACAGATACATGAGGGTCATTGAATTTCCAAAGTTCCATGGTCAAATAAACAATCATAATTTAGGGTACAATTCTAAGAAGGACAATAGGGCTAGGAAGTCAACTCTCTTCATCGTTAAAGTCTCAATGGAAGTGTATAAAAAAGTTTGAGAAATATGAGAAAATAGGATTCAGAAGTCTGGGTTTGAAATATTGTTGATTTTGTTATTTCTCCAAGAGAAACTCCTTATTCTACCAGATGAATCATTGAATTTGATATTGATTAGCTCATTAAGAATATGGAGTTAAAGTTCAAAATTGAACTGCAAGTTGCACTGAGATCACCACCTTCCTTGAGTAAAGCATTACTGACCTATTATTCAAAGATATTTCTATTTATATCTTTGTACTTTTTTTCTCTTTTTAATGATGTATTAAACTTTAATGTAATGAAATCAAATTTTACTTACTTATTTGTTGTCTTTTCTAATGGTAGTGTGCATAGTATTGAACAAAATATGAGCATATTTGACATTCATTCTATATGCACTAAACCATTTAATATTAGCATAAAACATGATCCTCTCATTTTGTATATTTCAAAAGATGTTACCCCTCAGAAAAGGAGAGAAATTGAATTTAAAAGTATTTTCAAGGACATATGATGACATGTCAGGCATCGATAGGGACATTGCTCAGTATTACATTCCTACTGAGGAGGGATATAGACCTATAAAACAAAAACTAAGAAGGCTAAGACCATATTGGACCTAACTAGTAAAAGAAGACATCACCAAACATATTAAAACTAAGTCTTAGAGGTAGTAGACTATCCCGAGTGGTTAGCAAATGTGGTACCCGTTTGAAGAAAGATGACCAAGTAAGGGTATGTGTTGACTATAGAGATCTGAATAAGGCATGTCCAAATGATGAATTTCCTTTACCTTACATCAATGTGTTGATTAACAATGCCACTAGTATTCATTTATGGATAGGTTCTTTAGGTATAATCAGATTATGATGGCCATTGTCGACAAGGTAAAAATAGCTTTTATAACAAAATGAGGTACTTACCACTGTAAGGTAATGCCATTTGGTTTGAAAAATGCAGGTGCAACCTATCAAAGGATGGCTACAACCATGTTCCTTGAAATGATACATAAGAAAGTAGAGGTATATGTAGATAATATAATGGTAAAGTTAGAAACAAGAGAACACATCCAACAACACTTGAGAAATTCTTACAGAGGGTTGAAAAGTATAGCTTAAGACTCAATCCAAAAAAGTGTGTATTTGGAGTAACTTTAAGCAAGATGCTAGGATATATAGTCAGCTAGAAAGGAATCAAGGTGGAACTAGAAAAAGTGAAAGTAATTTGAGAAATGCCATTCCCAAAGACAAAGAAAGAAATTAGAGGGTTTCTACAAACTGCAATTCATTAGTAGATTCATTGCTAAGTTGATAGTTGTATGTGAACCAATCTTTAAATTGCTCAATAAAAATCAATCGATTGAATGGAACAAACAGTGTCATATAACTTTCGATAAACTTAGGGACTACTTGGCCAATTTGCTAATGGTGAAGCCACCTAAATTCGGCAAACCATTACCCTTATATTTGGTAATCGAAAGGAGTGCATTTGGTGCCATATTAGCCCAAGAGGGAGAAGTTAGGTAAGAACATGTTGTTTATTATCTTAATAAGAAAATGTTGTTATATAAGGAAAAGTATAGCCAAGTCAAACAAATATGCTTGGCTACACAAAAGTTGAGGCATACTTCCAGTTTTATAAAATTCAAACTATATCCAAGATGGATCCAATGAAATACTTATTTAAAGCTTCTTCATTGGTGGGGAAATTGCCCAAGTGGCTAGTGCTATTAAAAAAATTTAATGTGCAACCTCTGATTAAGAAGTCAGTGAACGGAAGGGTAGTTGCTGAACCCTTGGCTCTAAAACCAATCTCTGACTCAGAGGAAGCTGAACTGGATTTTCCAGATGACATTAATTTAGCCATCAGGTAAAGGGATGGCATATGTATTTTAATAGGGCAATGAATCAATTTGGTGTTGGAATTTGAGTCATTTTAATGACACCTGAAGGTGAAGTGGTGCTTATTATTAAGAAGCTTGCATTTAAAGTCACAAACAATGAAGCTAAATATAAAGTATATGTAGTCGTACTAAAAGCATTGATAGCCCTAGGGGTAACAGAAGTTAAGATATTGAGAGACTCCATGTTAATGATCCATTAGACTATAAAAGAATGGGAACTAAAAGAACAACACTCGAGGCTATATCTAGATCATCTTCACCAACTAGCTTAATCCTTTAAAAGATGTAAATTCATTCACCTACCAAGAAGTCATAACCAAATGGCAGATGCACTAGCTTCCCTAGAGTCTGTATGGGAAGGTCTGACCAGCATGCCAATGAGAACCTTTATTCTGCTAATGTTAGAACAGTCTTGCCATAAGCATCTCAAAATAGTAGAAGTGAAAATAGATGAGAAACCCTAGTACTATGACTTTCAGAAAGTCTTAACAAAATGGGTTTACCCTAAAGAGGCTAATGAAAAAGACAAAACTGTTATCCAACAACTGGCCTTAAAATTCATATCACACCAGGGTGTATTATACAGAAGAACTTTCGATGGGTTATAGCTCCAATGCCTAGATGAAGCTAAACAACAAGGGTAATGGAAGAAGTACACGAGGGTGTTTGTGGTTCACACATGAATGGGGCAATGTTAGCGAAGAAAATAATGAGACAAGGGTTTTTCTGGTTAACAATGATGGAAGATTGCATCAAGTTCATGAGAAAATGTCATAAATTCAAAATGCATGGTGATGTTAGTCATATTCTCCTGATAAAATTACATACAATGTCATATTCATGGCCATTCTCAGCATAGGGATTAGATATAATTAATGAAATCTATCCTCCAACCTCAAATGGACACAGATTCATCCTGCTTGCAGTTGACTACTTCATAAAATGGGTTGAGGTAGAATCATATGCTAAACTAAGGGCAAAGCAAGTGGCTAAGTTAATCTGGGAAAATCTATTGTGTTAATACAATGGTGTATAATTTCAAGGCAAAGTTAAAGAATTATTAAAGAGATAAAAGGTGGAATACCATAAGTCAACACCATATAGACCATAAGCTAATGAAGTTATCAAAGCTGCAAATAAAAGAATCAAATTAATTTTAGCTAAAATGACTCAAACTTACCGGGATTGGGTAGACAGATTGCCATATGCTTTATGAGGATATCGAAATATAGTCAAAACTTCAACTGGTGCCACTTCATTCTTATTAATGTATGGTTCTGAAGCAATTCTCCTAGTGGAAATAAAGATGAAATCTCTCTATGTAATGGCTGAATCATAATTACCTAAGGCACAATGGGCTATGCAAAAACATGCCAATTTAACTCTGTTAGACATTCAAAAACTCAAAGCGTTATATCACACCTAATTATACTAATCATGATTGGCCAAAACCTTCAGCAAAAGGGTAAAAGTCAAAGTAAGAGACTAGTTGTTAAAATAGGCCAACAAAAACATTTCAGATCTAAGACAAAAGTTTAGAACAAATGAGGAAGGCCTATGTTTGGTCAAAATTATCTTATCTAGAGTAGTCAAATTGATGGATTCTAAGGGGAATGAGTTCTTAAAGTCGGTCAATGTCGATCATATGAAGAAATATTATATCTAAAAAATCCCCACTAAGTCAAAAACCTTATAAAAAGGTGGCTTAGGCAAAAGTTAAGGGTTTCTTGCTAGGTTGAAAACCCTTAAAGGTGACTTAGGCATAAATTAGGGATTCTGCTAAGTTGAAAACTTGAAAGGGCGGCTTAGGTAAAAATTAGGAAATGAGAGCAAAAATACTTAGAGAACCTAAAAAGGCCAGCTAAGGATAGGGGTACCATCAATTGAAATTTGCATAAATGCACTTATGCGCCATTCTTAAATGTTTTTAATAAATATATGAATGTTTGTCAAATTTGTGAGTGTATTAATGAAAATGCTATGTACCACTGTCATCTGTTTAAGTGCATCAAAACATGTTAAGTAGAATTTGCATTCTTTTGCTTTATTCATATGTATTTAGATTTTATCATTAATTATGTAATTTTCATATTGTAGATCATTATCAATAAGCCTTAAAGTTAAAGTGAGGCACAAAATCAAAGATGAGAGCCCATCTAGGTGTGAAAATCTCTAAAAGGGGACCACCTAGGCAAAAAAGGGAAAAATAAAAAGGAGAGGAAAGAAAAAAAAAAGAGCCCAGCTAGGTGCGAAAATCCCCAAAAAAGGGACTGCCTAGGCAAAAGAGGAGAAAATAACATAAATAATAAATAAAGCATCAGTGGCAAAAATTAGCACGCAGAGCATCAGTGGAATAATACAACAACAATGTTCAACAGTGCAACATCTAAATGTAACCATTTCAAGAAGATAATACAATAATAGTGAGTACAATAAGAACAACCTTTATGACCAAAGGCCTAGCCTCCTAAATAATATCATTAGTCATAGCTATCATTCGAAGTAGTCACTAAATCATCATCTGCATAAAAAAACTTGGACATATCATCACCACCCATGTGGTACCAACTCTAGTATGCCGATGCACTCATTCAAAGCATCCTCCCTCACTTCCCACTACTAACAAGCTCTGAGATGATACTTTTGCATAAACTGCATAAATAATTTATTATGTATACATTTATACATGCATTTATTATAATAAAAAATAACATAAAATATAATAAAAGAAAGAGCAATTTGAATTGAGAGCCATAAAACTCCATAAAGTGATGTTGAGCACTGCGACACTAGAATATAATGTCTTTGGCCTCAAGCGAGGGATCTGAAAGAGCAAATCAATCACAAGTCAGAAATAAACACTAATAAAAGTAAAAAGCAACTAGTATAATTCAAAAGGCTCATATGAGTTATCTCTTGCGGGAAGAAAGTCATCGGAGGGATACTAGGTCTAGGCAGAGGAAAAGTAGCCAAACCTTCAATGAAAATCAAGCCATTGAGCATGGGGATGATGGGATGAATAATACTCCCATGCATAGCATACTCTAGAGCAACCCCATCAGCATAAGAAGCACCAGTTCCACCCTCCATATTACCCTCTCCTTGGACTGTGTGCAATGCAGAATTAGTCTTATTATGTCGTGATTAACGACTCTGCAAATTGAAATTATTTTCCTTTCCATTTATTACTAATAAATTTTCTTTCAAAATGTCTTAAAGAATAGGGAATGAAGTGATACATAATGATGCGTGAGAAGTAGCTTGAGAGGCTAGATTGCTAGTAGAAGATGGTGAAGCAACTGCACTCATACAACGTGATCGAATCATACCTCTCCAAAATGGAGGTGTAGAACTACTAATGATAACAACATCTATCAACTAAGGAATCAAAACCTCGATATAAAAGGATTTGAAGACTTAAGAAACACCTCCGTAAGAGCATTATTAATGAAATCTCATCCCCAGCACATGGCATCGGGAGGGGAAACAGGAGCTCTCCTTATACTAGGACCATCCTACCAACGGTAAATGCACTCTCCAATATACCAATCACAATCAAATAGGCCAATCAACAACACTCTCAAGCATGTCAATCTCCTAGCACTAACCATCTCGGGAGACCATGATCCCTTAAGCATCAACCCCTATCAAGGCTAAATCTATAGCAAAAATAAAGTTAAACTAACAATCAACACAAGATATAAAAGGAAAAGTAAACAAAGATTTACTCAAACATACTTGGCCAAAGGTCAAATTGGTCAAGTGTCTCTGAGCCTCAATAGGAGTTTTAATCAAATATTTCATATTGTTCAACCAAACACTATACTAGGGAAAGCTTGTTGTTGTCCAATGATTGACAGCAAAATGAGGAAAGATGCCAAACTCATAAACTTAAATCTTCAAAAAATATTAAAGTAAAAAATAGTATAAAAAAGGAAAGAGCAATAAATCAACAAGCAAAAAGAATGAGTCACATCAATAACCATAAGACAACCACAAATCCTCAAAGCTCCATGACTAGTAGTATCCAATCCTTGATATAAATATATAAGAGCAGTAGTGCCCTAATTATATCTAAGGGAGCTTATCTAAATCCTGAAAGGCAAACAATAACTATAACGAACCGATATATGAGAGATTTAGGAAGATAACAACACTTAGCAATTAAAACAAAAAGTAACAAGCGAGCTACTCAGAAGTGGCCTTACCCTTATTGTAATCCATCTGAATAAGATTTACAAAGTGGGAAGAACGAACAAGAGAATCACACCCACTTTTCTTCTCCATAGTGCATCCAAAAAGCTCAATCGCCCACATATAATAAACGATAGGAAAATTATGGTAGGGCCCACACCAAAAAGGATAGGCACCCTAGTGAAACTTAAGTCAGTAATGGCTACAAAGGCTAGAGGGGTAATTGTCATCTCCCCAAAAGGAAGGTGGAATGTGTGAGTATAGTTCATCCACCTCTCGACCAAAGCAGTTATAGTAGCATGGCTCAACTACAAGGACTGACAGATAGAGCGACAATAATAACATCAAAACCTAGTCTAGTAACTCTCTCTTTCACATAAGTTAGAAGGCCCAAACAGTATTGACTCACATTGTTCAAGCTACCAGGCATATGAATGACTTTATAAGGCTACGACAAACACCAAAACTAGAATAATTTTTTTTTGGACAAAAATTATAGTATGTGGTTACTAATAATGCTAAAATTCTATTTCTTATAGGAAATAAAAAAGAAGGAAGAACAAGAGAAAAATATAGAAAATATAGAAAGAGAAAACAACAGAATAAAAAAGTAATGTCAATGGTAATAGACT
>CATIWM010141279.1:0-15238 GCA_949671775.1 Mallotus repandus
CAAACTACACACAATTCCGACCAAGTTCTACATTCACAATAATCAATAAAATACTGTAATTTTTCAAAAATCATAAAATCTCATTTAAATACCATAATTTAATTTATTTCCACAATAAAATATAAAATATATTTATTTTCAAATAAATAGTAAAATTCTAGCTTATATTTAAATTTTTGTTAATAAACATATATAATTCAAATCTTTCAATTAAATTAACATTTATTTCAAATAATCATTTAAATTACTTAAATACATTATAAAATTAGCAAACAACTCATTTAGGCTTAAAATAATAAATAATCTTACTATTTATATATTTTTCCAAAAATTACTAATAATTAGCTAAAAATAGGAAATAATTTATAAAATTTATTTTTATACTATTTATTACTCAAATATTGTCTAAAACACATTAATTAACAATAATTTCAACTAAAATATAAAATTCACTAATTTTTCCAAAAATTCATTTTTTCACATAAACTTTCAAAATTTTATAATAAAAATTCTATACATAATTTTAATAAACTTTCCTCATGAAACTTGCTCAAAATAATTAGTAGAATTTATTAAAAATATATTCATCCCGAGCCCGGAACGGTACCGGAACAGTAACTCCGAGCACCGGAATAGTGCAAATTCGAAAAACATTTAGAAAAATAATTAAAAACCATCAATAGATAGTTCATAACCTCTAAAACAATTAATCCTAAAGCACCAACATCTAATAAAATAGTTTTCAAGCTCAAACCAACAATTTAACCCAAGAACACATACTTGAAAAATCCAAATTTGAGAGGCTTAGCAGAGTTAATTCCTTAAAAAAATTAAGGAATTCAGTAACCCAAAGGATGAGGAAGAGAAAGAGCCCAAGATTGCAAGCTGGGGACGTCGGAAAAGTCGTCGGCCAAGAAAAGTGCAAACTGGCCAAACCGAACCGGAGAAGAGAAAAGAAGACCGGCGATGGTGGTTGCACGGCAACGAGGAGAGGCTGGTGGCGACGGCGAGGCAATGGTGGCTGGTAGGCACAGTGGCAGGCTGGTTCAACTCCAATGAGGGAAGAAGAAAAAAAGAAAGAAAGAAGAAGAAGAAGAAGAAAAGGAAAAGGAAAGGTAAAAAGAAAAAATTTATGCTTTGCGATTTTTTTTAAATAATAATAATAATAGAACACTAATATAAAAATCACATTAGCTCTCTCAACCTTAAAATATACACAATAAAATAATTTATTAAAAATAAAATTAACACACTTTTATAAATAATAATTAAAATAATCCTCATCACCAACTATTCAAATTTAATTCCACTAAATTATAATCTCAATATTAATAAAATTTTTATTAACACTGCAAGTCTCAAAATATATTTTATAATTTTAAAAATAAATCAGGTGTTTATACATTTATTTGAAAAATATATGTTTTTAATATTTTTATGAGATATTTTGGTGATTTGAGAAATTATTATATTATTTTATTGATTGTGAACTGTGTTGGTTCTCGGTTGGGCAATAATTATAGTTTGGGGGTCTAACCCGAGAAGTTGAATTGTGAATCTTTTAGAAGTGTGTTTGCATGTAGGAACGACTCTACTTTTAGTAGAGAGATGTCCGTTTTACAAAGGAGACTTAGCCGAATTTTTGGTAGATTTCTCGTAAAACGTGACATCGGATTGATCCTAAGTTTTGAGTCTTAGTAGAGTTGGGTCTTAGATCGAGTTGTTCTTTAGAAATCTCTAAAGTATAAAATTAGGAATGTATTTCTAATTATTTATCTATTATTATTTTTCTTTTAGCTGCACCGCGAGCTAGGCCTTCCAGACCAGGCCAACCGAACCAGAGTCGAGGAGCGCACACCTATGAGTTTTTATTATGCGTATGCATGGCATATAGAAATTATTTAGCATCCATATTTTAATGATATGAATTTAATAAATTAGTTTGCATCAAATTTTTTTATTAATTATTATTATCTTTACCATATATATACATACATGTGATTTCATATACATATTTAAATGCAAACTTTATGTTCATAATTTGCATGCTTTTAATATTTAATATGATTTTAATTATTTATTTGGAATAAAATATTTTTGGAGGATAGTCGTAGAACGTGCCACCTAGTGGGTTACACTAGGACTGTCACACAACAGTACGTTAGACGCTAGGATATGATTTATTGATTGATGATTAAATAATATATTGAAAATTTTGGTTGAGAAGGGTGACTGCTGTAGCTCGGTTGACTTAGTGTCTCGGGGCCAGTCATGCCAGCAGTGAGACCGCGAGAGCTCGGTTGACTCAGTGTCTTGAGGCCAGTCCACTGTCAATTTGGAAAAGAGAAATATTTTGTTAATTAAGTGAGCCTGATGGCAAGTAAGGATTATGTGATTTGAGGATGCGAACTTTTTAGGGTTTTGCTCTAATCCTCCAGCAAAATAAATTGCAAAAAATATTTTCAAGCATCTGTGTGGATTGTATGTATATTTATATAAATATAAATATTATTATTGATGCTTGTGCGTACGTGTATTAGGTTACATACATATATATATATATAATAAGGATTCACTTAGTGAGGTCTGACCCCCCTCAATTATTTTTCAGGATTCTTCTTGTCAGACCTCTACTAGTAGTACTCTTCGCCGGACTCTTTCTTCCCCGACTGACTTATGCAAATTTTGAACCGTCATTTTTATTGTATTTTATTAGACGCTGCAGAAGTAGTATGTCTTGTGGTAGTATGTGATGTTTTAGACTGAGATTGTGCATTTGAATATTTGTACAAAATTTTTATTATGATATGATATGGAGTTTTCTTTATATTATTAAAATTTTAATTCTGAGGTATTTTTATATGTATGTTGAATGTTTAATTTGTGTTTAAGGCTTGCTATGGGTTCCGGATTCGTGTGAATTCCCGTTCCCTAGCGCCGGTCATGACTCCCGGGTTTGGGTCGTGACAGAAACAGATCATGGATTCACACACACACACACACACACACATATATATATATATACTCATAGTTCATTAGTGGTTTATATTATCTTCGGTCGTTAATTTATTTCAAATAAATTTTACATTATATTTTATTTATTTATTTAACTATTCCAATGTATTCACAATGTGTAATAAATTCTCATTATTTTTGAAAAAAAATAATATCAATTTACTCAAAAGTGTTTTGTAGCAAGTCGTTTATATAAAATAGTCCACAATATTATAATATCAAAATCTCAAATGATCACGGTAACATTGATCGTAATAAAATAACTTACTACAATATAATGACATAGCTTCACGAAATAATTCATCATAAGAGTAGTATCAGAGTAAAATGCACACATATAGTATAATAATATCAGATATAGTGTGGACCAGCATTATACCGAAAGCAGTATAATAAGTCAATATGCATACGACGACTTAAGTGTGATAAGCACTTAAGATATATATATATATACATATATATATATATATATCTTTCTTTTTGTCAATTTCTCTCGAATGCCAAACCTTAGACAAAATATGTACTTGGCCCTAGGCAAGGACTATACATATATTATAGGCATGGCCTTACATCTACAAGGTAAAATGTGCACCCAACACCAGGCATCAGTTTTACATACTTACCAGCCCTGCCATGACCCAAACATGGTCTTACTGTCACTAGCATACGATGTTTACTCACTGCTCTTATTGGTCAAAACACCCTCATAAAAATGCATGTTGATAAATGTTATATAAATTTTTCATAGAATAAAATATACTTCTCACATATACCAAAAATATACTTAAAATTAACCTTTTGTATACCAAATATATATTTTTTCATAAAGTATACTCTAAACAATTTCTTTATATAAAATATTTCAAACACTTTTCCATATCTACACACATATACCTTTGGAGTGCAAGTGTATAGTTCAAATACTTGATTAATACCTTAGGTATACCTTTTGGGGTAAGGGTATACATTAAATTTACTATACATATTTTACTTTTGTTTAGATGTACCGTACACTTTTCTTATATATATATATACACACACACACATATATATATATATATATATCATTAAATTAATAAATGTCCTTAGTTATTATTAAACTTTAAAGTAACTAATATTAGTAAAAATAATAATATTTTTGACATATTCTTAGGAAATTATTATTTAGGGCTCAATTGAAAAAAAATTAATCTTATGGTTGCCTTTGAGAAGTTAATTAAAATTTCAAGGATCAATTTTAAGAATCTCTCCAATATCATACGGTGATTATACTCTTTGGCTAAAATCAATATAACAGCCCCTTTCTTGACCACTTTACTTATTTAATCCATCAAGGATGTTAATTCAACAATTGAACCCAAAATTCATTTGAGATTCAATTATAAATTAGGTTTCAACAATAATAGGTTTCATGAAATTCCAAGAATTAAAATTCCTTATAGGATTCAACCAAGCAAAGAAAATTCAAAGGCAAACACATTCACAACAAAAATTTTGTCAAGAAGAGAAACAAAGGTGGCAAGTTCACTCACCAATTTCTCTAAAATTTTCCTTGCTTTTATCAATCACAATTTTTGGCATTCTTCCATAGCTTTATATTGTCCCTAACAACTATATACAACAACATCCATTTTAATCTTCATTTCAATAAAAATTCTACTTAATACATGCATGTCTACGGTTGCATGTATGTTGTCCACTTGAATTTCATGCCTATCGGAGACCTACAATTAATATTAATTTCAACATGTTTACATTAGGATATGATCATCATCAATCCGTTAACATGCCATCAAGATTCCACAGCCTAACCCCACCTTTTGCTCAACCAAAACTCAATTAAACTAAATAAAACTACTATGCCAAGACAAATTCGTAAAACTAATTTGAAATTTTTTTGGGAATTGTAGGAAAGGAATTGGAACTCAAATTTTAAAAAATATTAGATCTGTGTGTCTAGTATATGCTTTTTAAATTTCAACCCAATTGGTTCTCATTTTAGACCCACTTTGAGATAGAATCAGCTAAACTTCAAAACTGAAATATTTTAAAGGACTCTTCATAGTTTCTATAGAATCAAACCACACCTAATTTAATATTTTATAACTTAATATGTAAACAAAGTAAAGAAGCTACAAACTTTAAGAAAACAATCTGAATTTTTAGCTTGTAATCCTAACAAAGTTTCCACCATTTAAATACTTAAAATGACTTAAAATTTGATATACACAAATTTTAATATGTATATAAGAGTCTCAAGAAATTATGTGCAAAATTTAGTTGAAATTCGAGTTCAATTACTCTCCCAAAGCACCTTAGTTCACTAGTCACTCCAAAGATGGCAGCTTTACACTTGATTTGCTTTTCCCTCTAAAATAGCCTCTAATTCACTTGGATCAGCCTTATTGGAGCCTTAAAACCTTCATGTAAGGCTTTTAGATTGATTAATTGACTCTTCCTTTAGACATGCAAGCTCACTTCTCTTAATTTCCATTTATTTTGGTGCTTTTGAGTTCAAGAGAGCAAGAGTTCTCCTTTACTTTTCCTTTTTATTCCTATCGTCTTTAATTTTTTTCATAAGCCTCTCTAGTGAAAAATTCCAGCTGCAAATGAGCCCTAGCTAAAGAAATGATGCCCTATTTTTAGCCTTCCTAATCCTAGCTTATTTTATTTAACCTTACACTTGTTCTTTACTTGTTTAGATTGTTGCCACATCATCACATTCTAGCTTCTTTTTTTTAACTCTTATCCAAAACCTTGGGTCTTGTTTTCATCCTTATTTATTTCTTCCTACTTGTTCAGATTGTTGCCACATCATCACATTCTAGCTTCTTCTTTTTTTTATCTCTTATCCAAATCTTTGGGTCTTGTTTTCATCCTTATTTATTTCTTCCCATAATTATTGTTTTCATTTTATTATTGTCATTATTATTATTATTATTATTGTTGTTGTTGTTGTTGTTGTTGTTGTTGTTGTTATAGTAGTAGTAGATTCTATAGCAAGGGTGTGACAATTGTGTGATTATGTAGGCTGCAAATTTGGCAAGAGGATCCTTTGTGATTTCAGTTTTGCCATAGAGGTCTGTAATTGGTATTTTCAGAATGGGTTGAACTCGATGATCGATAGGATGAAGAAGACTGCACCGGTGATGTGGGTAGAAATGAAGGTTTATGAGCAAAATTAGCCATATATGAATCAAGATTACTTTTGAGAAGAATTTCATGGGAGACTAGCTGACTGTGCAATGTATTAAAAGTAACAGGTTTAATTTTCATATTTAAAAGTGAGATAATACTGTGGTATTCAAGACCAATGTTTTGAAAGATAATGGCATTAAACTCGGTTGCAAACATGCTTCTTCCTACTGCAGCTAATTCATCAGAGATGGATTTGTCTTTGCAAAGATAGTTAGTGATTAAGAGATCATTCTTTTTGAACTCTTGTACTTCAATATGAAGTTGGAGTTGGCGGTTTTAAGACACTGCTTCAAATGGATTGACAAGTGCGGTCCATGCTTGGTGAGAAGACGTAACACCTACAATATAAGGAAAAATATCTTTGATGAGGGATGAGAAAATCTAAGACAATAACATCTGGTCCTTTTTAAATTAGGTATGAAATTCAAGGTTTTGAATTGGAGAAGGTGAATTATCTAATTTCATGATTGTTGTAGGTGGAGGTAGTTTAGAAGCATCAATATATCCCATGAGATCTTGAGAATTTAGAAGAGGTATAAGTTGAGTCTTCCAAGCAAGAGAATTTCTTGGAGTGATTTTAACAAAGAAGTTGATTTAATTAGAGGTTGAAGAAGATGACGATGAGGGAGAGACATGAACAACTAGTTGGGTTTTAATATTTGATGTCATTATGCCTTGATACCATGTAAAAGTAAATAGAGAAGAGAATGGTTTTGAATTATGTTTTCTTATATTTTGTATAAGTATAAAATGGAAATATATATAGTAATGAGTTACATAAAGATAAGTGTAGTGTATAAAAAACTAATAACAAATAATTACAAAAATAATTATTGTGTCAATAGAAATTACTAGAGCTAAAAGAGGAGTAAGGTGAGCTACATCAAATACCTCTACTTGCATGTTTGGTAGAGGCTTCTAGCTTGATTTAAAGTCAATTAAGGAACAACTAGAGGTTCATTTAAAGCTAAAAGTTGAAGTGAAGAGGGTGTGCGCGAGCAAAGAAGAAGATAGAGATCTTAGAGAGTAAAATGGTGAGCATGAGAAATTAAGGGAAACTTAGCATTTGATTTTTGAGTGATTTTATTTTAAAAAGTGAATCATGTGTCGGTCTATATATGGAATCAGTTTCATGTAAGGATTGACGATGAATTGAGTGTAACATAAAGAGAAAACTAACTTAAAATTAATATTAAGAAGAATTCTATCATGGCCATGCATATAAGAGACTTAAGATCTAGAGCATGATTTACTTAATATATGTAAATTGATTTTAGGAACTGGTGAGAGGCACATAGAAGGGTCTAGTAGTCTATAAAAAAGCAATAAAGGATAAGGAATTTGCAAAAATAACGACGAGTGAACATTGTTTCATCTTCTTTATTTTTAACCTTGATATACTTCAGAAACTCCCTTTGTTGGCTAACTTTAATTCCTGAAAATGTTGAAATTCTTTATTCCAATATCATCTATTTGAGCTAATTGTTTACCCATGCTCTAATGAATGTTTGAGGATATTGGTCAGTATTTGATATTAGTCTGTTTAAATAAATAAAAAAGAAAGAAAAATTTAAACAATAAAAAAAGGAATTGCAACATTGCAGCCTAGATTGAGTTCTAAGATTGCTAAATGACAAATCCATAAAACTCTTTCTTCAAATATAAATTTGGTGAAAAGTAACTCCTAGTGAGAAGTGCCATGACCTTGGTGAGTTGCACTAAAGAATTAATAAGTTTTGAATTAAAAGTAAACCTAAGCTTTAACATTGAAGAGATTCTATTGGCATAATACAATGAAGAACCTGGTTAAAACCTGAACGCCTATTCATGTTGGTGGTCGTTTGCATGTCAAGCTGTTCATATGAGTAGTGGAACAAACACCCCATCGAACAGGAAAAAAAAACATTATATTAAAGGAGAAAGAAGAGGCAGGATAATAATAGTTACTAAAACTTAACCAATATGCCTTGTGGAATCGAAATAATGATAGATGTCACCAGTAGTGACATTCATGAATGCTAAAAGATGTAATTTTTTTTTTATTTATATTACATATGTAGCCCCATATAGGAGGAAAAGGAGTAAAAAGAATTTTACTTTCCATGGATATTACTATTCATATATCTACCAGATCTGTCTCCATCTCTAGTAAAATGATACAGGAACAGTGGTAAGGAAACCAATAGCACAACAAGTGAATTGAGCCAAATACCTACATCAAAGCAATTGAATTTGGAGGGTCAGTTGTAGAATGTGATGGATCAGGAGGAGATTAAACTAATTCAGGTAATTTGAGGGGCATTTGGTTTAGCTGATTAAGGTAGCTGATAGAGCTTATCTTCAATCAGCTACAATTTAAGTGTTCGATAAAACTCCAAAATCAATAGCTAATAGCTGATTTTATTCAAAATAACAGACAATTTGATAAGCTCTATTTTAGAGCTTTTTCCCATCAGCTGATAGCATATTTGTATTTATTGTTAATTTAGACTATTTTACCCTTATTAAAAATAACTAACAACAAACAATTTCATTTAAATTAAATGTATGTAATTAATTTCTAATAGTTCATAATTAAATAATATTATTGTAAATTATAATTAATAATCACATAATTATAATATTTATACCTATAATTATTTTTATAATATTTATATTTTAAATTTTATTTTTAAATAATTTCTATTATTATTTTAATAATATATAAATTAAAGAGAAATTATTATTTATTACTGTATATATTTCTTAAATAATTTGCATAACTAAAAAATATTATAAGTATATGAAATTATATTTGCAAATAAATTATGCTTGTAATGGTCATTTGACATACAAACAACAACAACTAACAAAATTTATAGTTCTTATTAATCAGCTATCAGTTATCCGCTATCCAAACTCACTATCAGTTATCAGCTTTCATAAATAGCTAATAGGTATTTTTATTCAAAACTAATGGAGGTAGCTGATAGAGATTTTTCCTCCATAAGTTACAATTCAAGTGTTTTGTAAAACTTCAAAATTAGTAGCTAATAGGTATTTTTATTCACAACAGTTGCATATTTAATAAGCTCTATTTTGGAGCTCTTTCCCATCAGCTGATAGCTGATTTGTATTTATTTTTTATTTAGATTATTTTACCCTTATTAAAAATAACTAATAACAAATAACTTTCATTTAAATTAAATGTATGTAATTAATTTGTCATAGTTCATAATTAAATAAATATTATTTTAAATTATAATTAATAATTAAATAATTATAATATTTACGCCTATAATTATTTTTTAAGCAATTATACAATAATATTTTTATTTTAAAATTCATTTTTTAAATAATTTCTATTAATTATTTTTTTAATAATATATAATTCAAAGATAATAAATTATTATTTATTACTACATATTATTTTTAAATAATTTACATAAATAAAAAGTATTATAAGAAATTTATGAACTTATATTTACAAATAAATTATACTTTAATGGTCATTTGACATACAAACAGCAGCTAACAAAAGTTTACTAAACATTTCATATTTATCAGCTATACATTATCCGCAACTCCTATAGCTATTAGCTTCTATAAACGGCTGAAGCAAACATGATCTAAATGGTTAATTTAAAAGTTAAAAGAGCAAATTAATAAAAAAATGTCAAGTTCAAGAGACTATAGATATATTAGCCCTTTATATATATATATAAGAAGTGAAGTCTATGGGCAAATAAAGATAAATTTTTTGAAAAAATCTACAGTTTTGCCTCTATTTATTGTAGTTTAAGAGCACTTATTCTAATTATACAACTAAAAGGAAATGGGTGAAATCATCATTTTAACATTTAATGACTCATATCTTGTAAGTTGTAACTAATCTATTTATTTATTTATTTTATAATTTTTAAATTGTGGTAGGAGCATTTAAGAACTATGTTAAAATCACAAGAACTTGATTAAAATTAAAAATCGAATTTTTATATGCTAAAAAGGAGAAATAATGAATTTTAACAAATTTTGTCACTTAGATATTATGAATTTAAAATAATAGAAAATTGAATTGTCAAAAAAAAAATTACACATCTCTAATAATAAAACGTTTAAACTGCAAGATATGTATCTGCATTTCTCTTCAATTTTTCTGAATAGCGTGTACTAGTTGAGAAATGGTCCAATATGTATTACCCCACTTTTTTATTTTCTTCTTACATGTAAATGTGCCGGTCAAGATACGTAGTGCTAGTCTTGCTTTCATATAAGAAGACTGACCTATTAATATTTCCACCAATTAACATCTCATTTTCCAAGCATATAAGCCTATAAATAGGCATCAAGACTCATGAATCAGTACCAAACACAACAACATAATTAAAACCACCTCATATGATCATGGAATCAAAAGCTTCTCCCATATTATCATCCTTCACTCTCCTTCTCCTTATTTCTCTTCTTTTTGGTGCAGCTTTAGCACACAAACACTCAAAAAATGAATCAGCATTTGGTTTCCTTAAGCACCTTGAAGGATGCCATAAGGGTGAAAAAATTAAGGGCATTCATGATCTCAAAAAATACCTTGAAGAGTTTGGCTACTTGAACTATAAAAATCACTCTCTTTCCAATAGTGATGATTTTGATGATCTTTTAGAGTCTGCCCTCAAAACATACCAGCTCAATTACCATTTAAAAGCCACCGGAGTCTTGGATTCTGAAACCGTGTCAAAGATGGTGATGCCTAGATGTGGGGTGGCAGACGTTATCAATGGCACTACTCGGATGCTATCTGGCAACAAAACCCACCATCATAGCTCAATCACTTTCCATACAGTCTCTCATTATGCTTTTCTTCCAGGAAATCCTAGATGGCCTGCATCTAAGTACCATCTCACCTATGCATTTCTTCCAGGAATCCCGAACCAAGCCATGGACCCAGTTGCAAGAGCTTTCCAAACATGGGCCGCTAATTCGCATTTCAGGTTTGGTAGGGTTCAAGATTATAGAGCTGCAGATATTACTATAGGGTTTTATGCAGGAGATCATGGAGATAGACATCCTTTCGATGGCCCTGGTGGAACTATTGCTCATGCGTTTCCACCACGAGATGGAAGGTTCCATTATGATGCTCAGGAACGGTGGGTAGTGGGTGCAGTACAGGGCGCAATGGACTGGGAGACCGTTGCTTTGCATGAAATCGGCCATCTTCTTGGACTTGGACATAGCTCAGTTGAGGATGCTATTATATACTCATACATTTTTCCAGGGGTTACCAAGGGCTTACATAGTGATGATATTCAAGGCATTCGAGCTCTGTACAATTAATTTTTTACAGGATTTTCCTTTACTTTCCTATATTATCTTTTCCCTCAGGCTATCAGTTAAGATGTTTTGTGATAGCTGTGTTAACTTTATTTTTATTTTTCTTTTTAGCTGTGCGAACTTTTTGAATAAGTTATAAAATATTAATTATGTTGGATGTAATATAGAAAATAAAGAGTGCTTTGATTGTGTAATCACTATCGTTAAGGAATATTTGCCACTATGTTTGCTTCAGAATTAATTAATGGTAAACTTCCTCCAGGATTATCAAAGCAAAATTAGTATTTGGACAGCAAATATCCAAATACTCAACAAGAACAAGGAAAAAAAAACATTAGAATGAGAAAAGAAGAAGTTTGTATTTTGTTTAATAATCAGTATTTAATATACTGAAGAGTTTCATTTGAAGAGATACGTCAATTGGTAAAAATAAAAAATAACTAATAATAACAAAGGCTCTAGTCCAAGTCCAATCTTTGACATTTAAATATTAGCCCAAAATTTCTCTTTAAATTTCCCTCCAACTAAATGTAAATTGTTGGATGAAATACTATTTATAAACTCTTTTACTTTTCTTCTTTTCCTCAATGTGGGATTAACATATCACATAACATATCTTTAACTATTCTAACAAATTATAAATTATAATGCCCGTTCTACTAATAATAAATGCAATAAAGAACTCGTTGCTATATACTTCTTTTTATTAATAGTAAGTTCAAATATTTTAAATATTTATGAATTATCGAGTAATTAAGAAACAATATTTTTCTTTTTTAAATCCAAAAAAATTTAATTTTATAAATTCATAATAATAGAAAATTGATTATTAGAAAATTTTCTCATAGCTATGATACGATTCTGTAATGCATGGGTAGTCTTATTATTATAACTAAAAATCTTGAACGATTTCATATGGAAGCGGCTATATTTTGAGCTTAACCGATGTTAGAGTATACACCTGTGGGTGGGTAAAGTGTTGT
This sequence comes from Mallotus repandus, assembly GCA_949671775.1. Lineage (NCBI taxonomy): Eukaryota > Viridiplantae > Streptophyta > Magnoliopsida > Malpighiales > Euphorbiaceae > Mallotus > Mallotus repandus. The sequence continues at coordinate 12,504 of CATIWM010141279.1, forward strand.
ATAAATTGCTTTAGTGGTAATTAAATTATGCATTTTCTTATAATTTTTTCCAGAATTTTAGTTCATTTTTTTGGTTACTTAATTTTGTTAATGTTTCACCGTTGAGTAAATCTTAAATTTCGCTAAAAAATGTACTAATGTGACATCAAAACAAGAATATTTGCCACTTCATATGTTACATCATTATTATCAAACTTTTTATTTTGTTATAAAAATTATTATCAAAATTTTTTTTTCTTATATACTAATTTTTTATTTATAGATATTGGCCTTTTCTAGATTTTTACAATATCTCATTTTAATTTAACTTACTTTTACTTATAATTTTGCAAAAATATTAAGAATTTAGCTTAGTCAAATATTGAATCAGAGTGGCAAAGAAGCTGAATTTGTATATTGTATTACTTGAAGTTACAGACCCGAAAACATTGGTATTTAACATATTAAGAAACCTACTCTATCAACAAGTCTACAGCAATAAGGACTATGACAATTTTTACAAATAAACTTTTGAAAACTAAGTTAGTTATTGTCTGTTAATATGCCCCCAAAAGCTGATGGAGGAAAGAAATGAAACCAAAGCTTGTCTAAGAAGTGATAAAACTGAGATTTTGCCAAAGGTTTAGTTAACACATCTGCAAGCTGATTGGAGGAGGATAGTGAAGCAACTGTGATCGCTTTGTTCATTACCTGCTCTCATACAAAATGGTAATCAACTTCTACATGGTGAGTTCAGGCTTGAAACACTGGATTGGAAGATAAGTAGATTGCACCTACATTATCACACCAGACATGCGGAGCACGTGAGAGGGATATACCAAGTTCTTTGAGAGGATGTTGCAGCCATTTCAATTTAACACGCACATTGGTGACAGCCTTGAATTCAGACTTGGTGGATGAGCGGTGACAGTTTGCTACTTGCGTGAATTCCAGGCGATTAGATTTTTACCAAGATAAATAAGATAGCCAGCTGTGGATCACCCGTCATCTAGGCAACCAACCCAATCAGCATCACTGAATCTTGAGAGAGTGTGTTGATCACATTTAGTGAAATACAACCCATAATGTTTGGTACCTTGCAAGTAACGTAATATTCATTTCAATCTTGGAAATGAGCATCAAATGGTTGATGCATAAACTAGCAGAATTTATTGATGACGAAGGACAAGTCTAACAGAGTAATAGTTGCATACTGAAGGCTACCACAAAGATGACGATAGTGAGTTGCATTGGAAGAAGTGTTTATGCAAAACTGCAAGCATATGGTATCGCCAAGTAGTATAAAAAATATCGTTCCTACGAAGACTCGTTCTAATCACCTATTAACCTAATTCTTAATTGTCTAAGGCTTACGAATAAAGAATTTTTGGAATGAAATTTAAATAGTAAATAAATAAACTTATAACATAAAAGCAATTTTCAAATATAAAGAATAAACAATCAATAATCAAAACTTACTAAGAATTAAATCACCTCACAATCACTAAACTACCTGAATTTACTACTCAATTAGTTGTGCATATCTCGAGTTTTTTTAAAGCTTCAATTAATCTTTCTCAAGTATCAATTAATTTAAATTTATAATTATCAATCAAGGCAATAAAGACCCAATTCTTATTACAATCCAAACACTTAGATCTCAAAATCATGAATTATGAAGCACAACCCAATAAGAATTTAATCTACTCAATTTATCTCTAATTTTGAGTTAAGTTAAACTTGTGTTTGTAGTTCTATTAGAATTACCATCTCTCAATGCATAATGCCAATTGAAATCATGTTATTGATGGCCAAACAACAACAAGCATTAAGATTAATAAACATAATATGAAAAAACTAATGAGTTTAATAAATTGGAAACTTAGATTATGCTTGGATCATCAATTCTTAACAAATAAATATTTAGCCTAACATACTATAAAAATATTCAACACAACCATGAAAATATTCCATGAAAGTTACAAGAATAAAGAAGAGAAAAGAGAAGAAAAAATAGGTTTAATTTGAATCTTCAATCATTAACTGTTAATCTTTCTTGTATTTTTTTCCAATTTTCTTAAGCTTTTCTGGCCACTTTTTCTCCCCAAAAACATCCCCAAAGTGATATATTTAAAGCCCCTAAAAGGGAAGTTGCGTTGCCCTTCAAAAAAGTCAGTGGCACGTCATAAAAATTGGGCATCATCGCAACCCCATTTGGTCATCGACTCTTCATCTTTGGCTATGACCACAGCCCACGCTGTAGTCATAGCACCATCGGTGACAATGTCTATATGTGGTATGGTCGCAGCCTTAGTTGTGATGGCAGCCGACATGGAACCTCCAAAACACGTCCAAACTTGCATTTTTTCACCAAATTGGCACCTTATTCTCTGTGAAACATAAACCAAAATAAAAGCTATAAACTAATAAATAAAAACTTAATTTTAACTATCAAAGAGCCTAAAAACTAATTGAAACTAATATAATAATTCATGCAAAACCCACACAATCAAATACCTCCACACTTAAACCTTTGCTTGTCCTCAAGCAAAACATATGAGAACATCTATCACCAACAATGAATTTGATACATTGATAAACTTTAACTTGTCTATCCATCACAATCTTTAGTTAATACAAAACTTAAAACTCAAAACTAAATTTATAACTCAAGGTGAAAGAGATAAGTTTTACCAAGTGAAAAGCAAGCTTTACTGTTGAATTCTTGAAAATTTTTGAGTTAACACCCAAGAAAA
>CATIWM010141298.1:0-32453 GCA_949671775.1 Mallotus repandus
TAATAATAATAAAAAAACTTCAACTAATAGCCCTAATTCAATTTACAGGCTTCCTATTTTAACTACAGCCACCATCAATTTTAATTAGGGTTTATCCAAGTGAAACCTAATTTACTAATTATTTAATAAAAGTAAAAACCATTCATCCACCAAAATTTTATTATTCCCACTAATGGTGCTATTACAATGATCTACAAATAATTAAAATAAAAGACAATCCAAAATCAAATAATAAGAAAAGTACAAAATAAGCAATAATCAAAATAAAATACAGAAAAAACTCTAAAATTAAATTTAATTTCTGGGGTTCCTTGGATCTTCATGGATTGATTATTTGTATAGTCACTTCATCATCCATCCCTCATCACAAAACACAAAACATAAAAAAGTTAGAATAAAATCAAATAATGGACAAAGAAAATTAAAGTAATAAAATTAATTTAAGATAAAAATAAACAAATAAATAACAATCAAACGAAAAGAAAATAAATAAATAAATAAATAAAATTGCAAATTTCAAACTAAAGAAAAATTAATAGAAACAATGAACAAAAAATCAATTATACTTTTGATATAAATCAACTTTAACTGAAAAAGTAAGACGAAATTGAGTAGAAAAACGAATAAAATCAAATCAACAGTAAAATTAAACAATGAAAAAAAGGATGACAGATGGATTTTGATTAGCCCCTCAGAAGGTGATTTTTACCGTGTGCTTCAGAATAGACCTCCAGGACTTGATTTTTTGTCTTTCAGCTTATTGTTTTTCTTCAGGTTTTAACGTCAAAAAAGAAAAAAAAGAAAATTTTATTTCTCTTTTTGTCCCCCCAATCAATCCCTTCCTTCAGGATAGTTAACTTGGTTTTTATAAGATGAAAATCCTAGCTAACAACGTGTTTTAGAAAAACTAAATCACAAAGCTCCCTTTTGTGATTGATAATCACAGGATAAATAATAATAATAAAAAAATTATCTAAAAAAACTGAGATAATTTAAATCATTGTCTCACTTTAATTTAAATTTTCAACCAATCAAATTTAAGAAAAATAAATAAAAATTACAAAAAATCAGATTTGCACGCATTAGGATAGTACAATTTCAACCAGAATTGTGGATTGCCGATCGAAAATCTAGAATTCCGATCGGAAATCTAGAATTCCGATCGGAATTCTGGATTTTCAATCGGAAATACATTCTTCCAATTTTTCTTTTTTTTTTTAATTTTAACATTTAATTACAAAAAGACTCCTGAAGAGAAAGAGACTTTTCAATTGAGTCCATAAAAAAACCTTCAATTAAATCCTTGAAAAGAAGCAGTCAAGCCTTTGAGACCCAAAATCAAATTCTGATGATCTATTTGTAATGCATTTTCATCATCGGAGTCCTTTGTCACATCCATACTCTAGTCATCCTGAAATTGGGTGTTTACAGGTTGTGATATGTTTAATTTGTAAATTTGCTCATCCATACTTACAGTTAGAGGATGAGATCTAGAAGGAAAATTGATTGAACAGATCTAAAGATGCCATTTTTTTTTGCTTTAGCAAGGCGTAGTGTTAATTTTCAGAGAAGAAAAACAGAAGAAGAGCTGAAGCTTGAAATTGCTTAAGTTTCATTAATTGAACTTTAACTTAAACACACACTAAGCTAATGATTACAAGAGAAATTAACTAAAACAAGTAATCTAAAAAGCTGAAAAAGTAGCACACAATATTAATGTGTATTACAAGTAAACCATGCATGCAAATGTCTTAAGCATATTGTAAATTATGATTGACAAAGCTCTTAAATCAAAATAAGAAAACAACATGCAACAAATAGAGATAAAAAATTTCAGAGCATGCTTGCTTGCTAACAATCTCCTCCTTTGGCTCTCAATATGTTGCAAATTCTTCAAGACTTATCATGCCTATGAGGGATCTCATCTTCTCAAACCTATTTCCAGACAAAGGTTTGGTTAATATGTTTGCTAGTTGATCCTTAGAACTACGTTGGACAAGCAAAACTTCAAGCTCACTTTGAGCTTCCCTTACAACATGAAACTTAACCTTAAAATGCTTTATTCTTCCATGAAACATAGGATTTTTAGTAATCAATACCGCAGATTTGTTATCACAATGGATTGGTGTAGGCTGCTTTTGAACAAGTGCAAGATCAAACATGAGTTTCCTAAGCCAAATAGCATGATTTACTGTAGCTATAACTACCACATACTCCGCTTCTGTTATTTATTTTGCAACCAGCTCCTGCTTCTTTGAACTCCATGTAAATGCACCTGAACCAAAGGAAAATAAGTATCCATATGTACTCTTCATATCCTTACTTAAACCAACCCAATCACTGTCGCAGTAACCCATCAAAATTACCCCTTCATTTAATTCTTTAGTATAGAAAAATACCACTCCATAACTTGTTGTCCCCTTAACATATCTCAACGCTCTTTTTGCTACCTTAAAATGCAATTCAGATAATGAGTGCATAAATCTTGATAATAAACTAACAACAAACATAATATCAGACCTTATAGTTGATAAATACAGCAAACAACCAATCAGACTTTTATATTTGTTTTGATCAATCAAAGCAACATTTTGAACTAAAGGAGTGCTAATTAGCTTACAATTATGCATATCAAACTTCTTCAAAATCTTTGCTGCATATTTTTGTTGATAAATAAAAATTCCTTGTTGCATTTGACTGATCTCCATGCCAAGAAAATATGCCATCTCTCCAAGGTTAGACATTTGGAACTCCTCCATCATTTAAAGCTTGAATTGCACAATTTAATTCTTGTAACTTCTTGTGACCAACAAATCATCCACATATAAAGAGACAATTAAAAGCTCCTTCTTAGTTGATTTGTTCACTCAAGCTTCTTTTGAATCCCAACACTAATTCTTTATAAATATCTACTTTAAGTTCAATGAATTTTTTGCATCCTAAGCTGTACTAAAATATCATCTTTTAAACCAATCACATTCAATATGTCTTTATCAAGATACTTAGGAAGAATCAAATTCCTCTTAGATAGGGATTGAAATTTCTTACCTTTTTCATGTGAGTATATAGGGAGTAGAGATTGATACTCACTTGTAAAATCTTCTGGATCATTTGAAGGAGTAAAAGTAACCACCCTCTTCCCTTTTCTCTTCTTTGCAAAAGAGTATATGATGGTGGAGAATGAAGCAAAAGAGGAGAGCAAGACAAAGCAAAAGGAAGTTCCTAAATCTTCTTTTTTTTTGCACCAAAGATACCATTTAAAGTAGAAAGATGAAAAGCAATTTTCAAAATTCTTGGAAATTTTCAAGAAGCTTACAAATTAATGTTCCTTTTTTTGAAGCAATTGTGCAAATGCGCAAATATGCCAAGTTCCTGAAGGACCTTATCACAAACAAATGACGTTGGGATGATAATAAAATAATACCTTTAGCAAAGATTGTAGTTCGATAATTTCACGCAAGATTCCAACTAAATTAAAGGATCCAAGGAGTTTTACAATTCCATGCATTGTTGATACTGTTGAATTTCCTAAATGCTTATATGATTTAAAGGCAAGTATTGACTTAATGCCTCTTTTTGTTTTCAGGAAATTAGGAGTGGGAAATATGAAGGCCACTAATATTTTATTGCAGTTAGCAGATCATTCCATTAAGAAGCCTCATGATGCGATTGAAAATGTTCTTTTAAAGGTAGGAAAGTTTATTTTCCCTACTAATTTTGTTGTATTGGATTTCAAGAAGATAGATCTTGTCCACTGATTTTAGGTAGACCTTTCCTGAACACAGGTAAGGTTATAATTAATGTGTAAGAGGGAAAATTAACATTAAGGGTAGGAGATAAAAAGGTTGATTTTGTAATGTCTAAATTAACGAAATACCATTTAAAATATGAATCATGCATTAAAATTATTGCCACTAATGAATGTGTTCAAGAAGTTAACTTAGTTTCAGATATGAATGGGGGAGATGAGATGGGTTAGAGAATGAGGGAGAGCATGAGCACAAATTCACCAAACCAGAGCTGTTGATGAGAAGTGATAATCCCACACCCTCTTCCATTGAAAAACCACCAAAGTTAGAGCTTAAGTCATTACCCAAACATTTGAGATATGCATTCTTATGAGAGGCTAATACACCTTAATTAATGAACCTATTAGTCCTACAAATCCCGAGTGATTCTAGATTGTTGATTAATCTTTCTCAAATATTAACCAAATTCAATTCATAACCCTCAAGAAAGAACATTAATTCCCAACTCTCATTGTGAATTCAATTCCTCGAATCAAATTATGAATTCATTCACCCACTCCTGATTAAATTTACCTCACTTATGATATCTCTACCTATAAGCAATTTAAATCTATGTTTATAGATCCATTAAGGTTTTGATCTTTCAACCTAAATCCTAATTTTAATTATGCTAATGGATGTGTGCAATATTTACATATTTTTTGAGTTGAATTTTAATGACTTTTGAATTAATAAATAATATTAATTGGATAGATTCTAGGTTAATTAGGAAATATTTTTAGTTTAGAGTTTTATTTAGGATTTTATTATTTTTTGTCTAATTCTAACCAAATAAGGAGTTTTATTTAAATGCCTAATTAGTTTTCCCTTTTTGTAGGAAATTTCATTAAAAGGAATCTAAGGAGTCAAAGGATTGGATGATATGGCTTTGACATGGCTATGTTGAAGTGGTGTCTTCTACTGGAATTTGAGCGTTATTTCCACATGGTTGAACATGGGAGTGTGCAACCTGTGTTACTCCCATGCTAAAACCATGTCAATGTTGTGCGGGGATTAGGAATTCTAATTCAAAGTGAAGCATGCCCATGTTGAAGCTGTGTTGAATTGGTGTCAGGCATAAAAATTTTCCTTTTTCAAGGAGGACTCAGGAATCCATGGGAAAATAGGTTTTCATCAAGTTTCCTATGAAAGGGGGTCATTAAGAAGGTTTAGATTGGATTCATTCTACATCCTTGAAGTCATAAACAAGAGCTTGAAAAAGCAAACAAGGGTCTAAAGATTAAAGCGATGTTTAAATGAGTTTTATCTATTCTTATTTTTCATTCTCTTGTTATTTATTTTATTATTTGTAGTTTTTATTTATGCCACTAGAATTATGTGTGGCTAATTTCTTTTTAGAGTTTAGGCCAGGAGTAGCAATTATATGATGTGATTGAATACAAGTCTTTTATTAATTTGATTTTTAATTAATTCTATGCGTTCAGCTTAATGTCTTGTTATCATTCCAGGCCTATTTGATTGCATGTTTATGGGTAAATTAACAAACTAGAGTTAGGGGAATTTATCAGCTTAAGACTCATAGGACTTAGACCACTTGACCACGAGAGTAGGCAAGCTCTTTGGGGGACCACGAGAGTAGGGAAGCTCTTCGGTGGTAAACTAATTGTTAAGGAACTTAATGAGTTTTTATTAACTTCTTAAGCATGAGAGTAGGTTAAACTTTAATCTTAACATGCTTAATTGAACTTCTTTAGATATTTTAGAACAATTACCCTTAATTAAAATCAATATTTTCAATTATTAAGTGTTCATGATCTGATTGGAATAGTGAAACTAAACCTAAGCTCTATATTTTAAATATTTGATTTTCTTTTAGTTTAATTTGTTTAGATTTATATTTTATTTTCTAAATCACTTTTGTTTGATTTTCTAGCTAAGATTATAAGTAAAAATATTAGTGCTCAATATTCAATCCTCGTGGGGACGATATCTTTTGTACTACAATTCACGATCTATGCGCTTGCTGGTTTTGAACACAACACTAATGGTGATCAAACATCAACATATAAGGACAATAAACATAGTTTGCAAGAACTAGTAATTCATTAAATAAGGAAAAAAAATTCATGTTAAATCATTAATCCCTTGACTAACATAAATTTAACTTAAAATGTTGTGAAAATATTCAACAAGACTCTGAAAACATCCTAAGAAAATTACAAGAATAAAGAGAAGAGAAGAAAATAAAAACTAGAAATTGTGTTCTTCAATCTTCAACTCTTGATTTCTCTTGAGTTTCTCTCAAATTTCTTGCGCTTTTCTAGTGTTGTTCTCTCCCTAAAACTGACTCTAATTGATAAGTAATTGATTGTCCCAATTTAAAACATGAGTCCTCCTTAAATATGCCACATTTGAGTGACAAAATTTTACAAAATAGGTAAGCTTGCAATAGCAGCAATTTTACTGCTGTCTCAGCTGAAAACCAACCATTTTCTCCATATTGCTGTTGTTGTCGCAGCAGAAGATCAACTCCTCTTTACTCCTCTCGGCTACGGTCGCAACCCTTGAGCTACTGTGGCAGCAACAACTCCCAGTCTTCTTACACTTATCGACTATGATGGCAACCCCAAGGCTGCTGTCTCAGCCGAGACTTCCACCACTTTTTTTTGCATTTTGAACGCGTCTATACATCCCCACGTACAATGGCAACTAAAAATATGCTCCAAATTCATGTCAAACACCCTCTAATCACCTCAAAAGAGTCTCAAATCACCTACAAAACATGAAAATAAAATAAAACTAAAAACTAACATTATCAAATCAATTAAAACACAAAAACCACCTAATTACTAATATAAAATAGCCTAAAAACTAATAAATTTACACACAAACACCCCACATTTAAACTTTTGCTTGTCCTCAAGCAAAAATATATGAGAACACTTATCATCACAATGAATTTAGCACATTGATAAACTTTAACTTGTCTATCCACCACAATCTTTAGTTAATACAAAACTTATAACTCAAAATTAAATTGATAACTCAAGATCAAGAACGTGAGCATTACCAAAGTGAATAGTAAACTTAACCGTTGAATTTTCAAAAACTTATAAGTTGACAATTAAGAAAAACAAAAGCAAGTGATACTACTCACTCAACTCTTAGCAACCTTTTAATTGTAACACATAAAAAATAGCAACACCATTTTTTTTTCTCGAGCGAGTGTGTTTTACTCTCCATCTCACTTTCTTATTTATTCTCTCTAACAAATTTTTCCACTTTTAGTAATCCCCGGCCGTTTCCACACTACTAAACATGAATACTGCTAAGTGAGTCCTTTGGATACTCTTACTCTATTTAGAGCATTGGAGTAGATTTAGATCATATAAGGATTGAAATTTAAATATTTGCTCCTACTTAAAAAGAGAGATATATTTTTTTTCTTTATTATGCTGTCATTCATATGCTAGACTCAAGGATAAACTAAGAATCAAAAATTGAGTATCATTTACAATCATTTTTCTTAACTATCAACTCGCAAAATTCAGTCACTCAAAAGCAAATAAACATTAGGTTCATTAAAATTTCAAAAGTCATTAACCACAAATTATTAACCTAATTTAAAAATAACAAATTAAGTATTAACAAAAGATTATAAAACATGTACAAGAAAATTACCTTTAATGAACCTAATGCTCTACTCATCATAAGGATAGGTTGCAAAAATTTTAAGTACGTAAATGCGAACATGCAAACAAATATAACTCTAAAAAATAAAATAAAAAAATAAACTGAATGCAAAATAACTCTAAAAAATAAAATAAAGGGTTATGAGAAGATTCCATGAATATCCTGAAGTGTGGCATTTGAAGAGTATAATACGAGTCAAATAAACTACCGGACTGTCAAGACTCCTGGACAGAAAAATCATATGAAAATGTAATTATTCTTTGATGATAATTAAAAAAAATACAACCAGACTTTGTGTTTCAATTTCATATGGCATGTCAAGACACTAGCCTGTGTTGCAATTATCTTTAGTTTAACGTCCTTTCTGAGATCTTTTCCGCTGAAATGTTACATGAAAGTGAGTTGGTAGCTCAGAGAAGGAAAATGAGATCTCAACTTGAGTATGTATAGTATTGATTTGAGTATGTATATTTACAATTTGGAACAAAAGTATGTATGGTACAAAATTTTATTGGGGTTGTATGCAGGCAACACGGTTAATGATTCAGAATGCTTAGCAGGGAAACTCTGGTTTTCATCAGTCTCCTGTAGACACACTCTAGCTCTTCCTCTCCCTCTTGAAGGCTCAATTCCAATGCCTCCAATCCTTTCAAAGCATTTTGCATCTGATTAGCGTCTTTGCTGGATTTCAAGGCAAGCAATTCTGCATTAATCTTCTCCACTTTGTTAGCTTCATCTTCGCCTTGGCAAGGTACAAAATTTTGAGACAATAGAAACCTTTGATTTGTCCTTTGGCTGAGAAATGAAAGATATGATGAACTGAAACAAAACAACACTAATTTCCTCAACACTTTTAAGCATGACTATAACATTTGCTAAATCAGTGTTATTGGCCAAGGTTGTAGTCCTACAATTCTTCTCCTGTTTCTTCAAATTTTTGAGATACTTGTAAATAAGTTTATCAATTTTTTTCTTGATGCCAAGTATTCATCAATTTCATTCAAGCAAGATGCTCCAACTCATTTTCTTCTGATAGATGATTCAATCCCCTGCGCACATTCCCTCATCTGTGAGAAAAAATCCCTGGTAGTGCTGCACAAATCCAACAGCCTTATGGATCCATCTAATGCCCCATCTACAGATTCGTGGCAGAGAGTTTGTTGGGTGAGGGATAGTTGAAGATAATCATCAATACACTCGTACAACTCTTTTAGGCCACCCAAATTTTGGCCTATTGATGATGGTTGTGATGTGTTTAATTTGTAAAGTTGCTCTTCAATGCTTACTGTCAGAGGATGAGATCTAGAAGGCAAACTGATAGGACGGAGATGTAAAGAAGCCATTTTTTTCTGCTTCAGCAAAGGGTAGCTACTTTGAATGTACAAGTGATCTTGCTGCACCATTATGTCTCTTATATATATATATAGAAAGCATGAAGAACTGGAGCATTTAATGCCTTCCCTCTATATTAGCTATAATGTCTCAAGTTTCAGGACAGTTCCACCAATATCTCATCATTATCATGTTGCAATCAGAATTAATCCCATTAAATAAATTCTCAAATGGATCAAAATATTTTTCACTTTCAATGCACAGCTGAGTTAGAATCTTTGCACGTTATCATTCTATGATGATAGCCATAGTGAGCAACAATTTGCATATTTTGCTGACAGAGTTATCTCCTGCTTCGTTTGCAAGATGAATTCAGGAGCCAACAAGTGAATAAAATATATGCATCCACGAGCAGAATGCTGCATGTACCATAAAATAAACAGAGCCAACACATAAGATTCACATGATGAATTGCTAATCATAACCTAAAAAGAAATAGAGCAATTATGAACTGGTCCTTTCAGTGCCTGGCAAGGGCAGCTGCATTTTATTCGTGGGTGTATATATTCTATTATAGAGTCAAAGCTTTTGGGTCCATCATGCAAGTAAAATAGGGAACAACAAGGTCATACATATTAAAATATTGCTCATTTTGGTTATGCTAACAAAATTATTAGATTTTCAGGTTAATGGTGCATGTGTAGTATATGAATTGATTATATGCATGATGAGACATTCATCAGATGCATCAATATTATAATTACAACATGAAACTGATGAGAAATTGTCACAAAACTCACAACATGACAACTAATGCAGATCAAGAAAGATGGTATTTTTTATGTTCTGTTGCTCTTCTTGTTGGCACACAGTGGATAAATTAAAAATAAATTAGTAAAGTAAAATAATGACACCAATAATTTAATATGGTTCACCTTTTGATTTGGGTTACGGTCATGGGACAAACTCCGAATACTATTTCTTCCACTAATAAAATTAATGGGTACAAAGTGAGAGATAATACAACAAATTGAGATAAACCCAAAATAGTAACATACAAATGTTCCCTAAACTCATTATTTTATTACTCTCTTTTTAGAAAAATTTTCCCAAATATTTTTCTAAATTAATTTCACTCTCACTCACTCTGCTCATCAAAGTAAACTGCTTTGGCTCTCATAAGCTCACTTCACGCTCTTGCTTGTGGCTTTCTTCACTCTTGCTTCTCTTTTTTGTGTGAATAACCAAGGCAAGAGCATACCTATTTATGGGCATAATTGGTCATCTTCATGTGGCCAAAATTTAAGCCACGTCCAAAGCCACATTTTGTGGCTATAATATTTTTTTTATTAACTAATTAATGGTGAGGCCCTCCATGTTGGAGGGTCCTCCCACTACAAATCGCCCCCACCTGACTACATGGAGGGCTCCACCAATCCTACAGCTAGCCGACAATATTCAAAATTTTGTCTTGGTAGACTCTTTGTCAACATGTCTGACCCATTTTCCTCTGTATGGATGTTTTCAAGTTGTAGCAGCTTCTTTTCCAACACATCTCTTATCCAGTGATACCTCACATCAATATGCTTTGATTTCGAATGGAAGGAGGCATTCTTCCCAAGATGAACAGCACTCTGGCTATCACAAAATAACTTATATTTGCCCTGTTGCAATCCAAGTTCTTTCAAAAACTTTTTCATCCATAGCAACTCTTTACAAGCTTCTGTTGCTGCTATAAACTCCGCTTCAGTAGTGGATAGTGCAACACACTTTTGTAACTTTGACTGCCATGACATAGCTTCCCCTGCAAAGATAATCAGATAACCTGAAGTAGACTTTCTTGAGTCCACATCACTAGCCATATCTGCATTTATGTATCCAACTAACACAGGTCTTGTATCTCTTCTTCCAAATCATCATGTAAGAAGGCAGTTTTAACATCCATTTGCTCAACCTCTAGGTTAAGGCTTGCTGCTAATTCCAACACAGTACGAATGAGTGTCATTTTCACAACTGGTGAGAAAATCTCATCAAAGTCAACTCCTTTTCTTTGGCTAAATCATTTAAAAACCAGTCTGGCTTTGTACCATGGACTGGAACTGTGTTCTTCATGCTTGATCCTGAACACCCATTTATGTTTCAAGGCTCTTTTGCCTTTTGGCAGCTTCACCAGTTCAAAAGTTTTGTTCTCATGCAAAGACTTCATCTCTTTTTGCTTGGCTTTAATCCATTTCTGCTTAGATTCATCATCCATGGCTTCTTCATAACTCTCCGGTTCTCGCCCTTCTGTAATAGTTACATACTAGTCATGAGGATATTTGGAAGATGGCCATTTTATTCTTTTACTTCTCCTTAAAGGAGGTGGTGTTCCTCTTCTTTGTGGAATCGGAGAAGCCACATGTGTTGGTGCTGAAAAATCATCATGATCAACATCATCATTCTCATCTTCAGAACCAACTTCTATGGGAGCATCATCTTTATCAGGTAGATCAACTTGGTCTTCATCTCCAACTTTTTTTGGCACCAGTGTTGGAGGAATTAATTCCAAATCTGATGAGTCACCATTGGAATCAGGAACATCCTTCTCCATCTTATCAATATCTTTAATGGTCTCATGCTCAATAAATACAGCATCATGACTCCTAACAATTCTCTTCTTAACATGATTATAAAATCTATAACCAAATTGATCTTGACCATAGCCAATAAAAATACATTGTCTTGTCTTGGCATCAAGTTTGGACCTCTCATCGTTGGGGATATGAACAAATGCTTTGCTACCAAACACTTATAAATGATCATAGAAAACATCTTTTCCTGACCATACTCTATCTGGAACATCCATCTTGAAAGGGGTACAGGGTGAAAGATTCAACACATGTGCAACTGTAAGTATAACTTCACCCCAAAAAGCCTTAGGCAACTTTGCATGTAAGAGTAGACATCTGACTCTCTCCATCAAAGTTCTATTCATCCTCTCAGCTAAGCCATTCAATTGTGGTGTCTTTGGAGGTGTCATCTGATGTCAAATACCATGCTCTTTGCAGTAAGCATGAAAAGGTCCAATGTATTCTCCACCATTGTCTGTCTGGATACACTTCAGCTTCTTCCCAATCTGTCTCTCAACTGAGGCATGGAATTCTTTAAAGACATCTAGAACATGATCCTTTGTCTTCAGAAGATATACCCGTGTCTTTCTTGAATGATCATCAATGAAAGTCACAAAATACTGAGCACCATCAAGTGACTTTGGCATTAGTCCACACAAATCCGAATGAATTAGATCTAGCACATTCTTCATTATGGAAGGTGGGGAACTTTTGAAAGCAACTCTGCTTTGCTTTCCTGTTAGACAGTCAGCACATTTCTTTAAATGTACTTCTTCCATTCCAGGCAGGACCTTCTTTCTGGCTAGATTTGTCATTCCTTTTTCACCTATGTGGCCGAGTCTCTTGTGCCATAATTTAATTAAATTGTACTATCTTTTACCACTACATTTATTGTGTCGGTGGAGAGCTTTGCCTGCATTACATACAGAGTTGTATGTTTCTCATCTCTAGCTATCAATAAGGAGCCTTTTGTAAGTTTTCATTTGTCATAAATGAAGGAGCTGCAATATCCTTCATTTGCAAATTTACGAACAGAGATAAAATTTAGACGCATATCCGGAATATGCCTAACATTCTTCAAAACTAATCTAGTTCCATTCTCCGTTCCTATGCCAACAACTTTTGACAGGCCTTCGTTCCCCATTCTAACAACACAAAAATCTCTAGTTATGTATAATGAGAAGAATTCTTTATAGGATGTAGCCTGAATGGTAGCACCACTATCGAGTACCCAACTGGACTCCTGAGATGTAAGATTAACAATATCTTCATTATAAACAATATTAAACTTGTCTATGATATTAGTCTTCTCATCTTCACTGCTGTCATCTTTCTTTACAGCTTTGCCTCGGTTCTCATGTTCCTTCTTGAACTTTCGGTAGAACTTTTTGATGTGACCCTTCTTCTTATAGTAATGTCATTCAACATTGGCGTATTTATTTGACTTCCCTCTACTCTTGCCTCTAGGGTTTTAATCCTTAGATTGTCTCCTATGGACTCTGCAACCATAACATTTAATTATGATGAAGAAGATGAGGCATGTAATCTTCTTCTCTTTTCTTCCTTCAGAATACTGCTTTTGACAATCTCCATGTTGACTATACCATTAGGGGCAGTGTTGGTGATGGAGATCTTCAAGGTCTCCCATAACTGTGGCAGAGAGGCTAACACTAATAAAGCAAATACTTCGTCATCCAGTTTTACTCCCATTCTTGATAGCTAGTCCTAGATTCCTTCCATCTCATTTAAATGGTCTGGCAAGGAAGTCCCTTACTTATATTTTACGTGCACCAACTTGGTCAAGTAAAATAATTTATTATTTCCCATCTTTGAAGAATAAAACATCTCCAGCTTATTCCAGAGAGACTGTGTATGAGTCTCATTACAGATGTGATTGTACACATTGTCTTCGACAAACTGTCGGATAAAACTGCACACATGCTCATGGTCAAACTCTCATTCCTCATCGGTTTTACCTTCGAGTTTAACTATGGTAAACACTAGCAAATGTATCTTCGTCACAACTAGAAGACCTTTCATCTTTTTACTCTAGATTGGTAATTTGAGCCATTTAGGTAGATCATTATGCTAATTTTTGCCTTCATTGCAGGTCCCTTACAACTAATAATAAAATATTTTCTGATGTGGAAGATCAGTTAATACTGCAACCACAGAGCATACTAAGAATTTTACTAGATTATAAAATCATTTTTGATGTGGAAGATCAGTTAATGCTGCAACCACAAAACATACTAAGAATTTTATTGGGACCGGCTCTGATACCAGTTGTTGGGCACAGTGGATAAATTAAAAATAAATTAGCAGAGTAAAATAATGACACTAGTAATTTAACGTGGTTCACCCTTTGATTTGGGCTACATCCACAGGACAAAATCCGAATAATATTTCTTCCACTAATAATATTAATGGGTAGAAAATGAGAGACAATACAACAAATTGAGATAAATCTAAAATAGTAATACACAAGTGTTTCCCAAACTCACTATTTTGTCACTTCCCTTTTACAAAAATTTTCCCAAATATTTTTGTAAAATAATTTCACTCCCACTCACTCTACTCATCAAAGCAAATTGCTTTGGCTCTCACAAGCTTACTTCACTCTCTTGCTTGTGGCTTTCTTCACTTTTGCTTCTCTTTTTTGTATGAATAACCAAGGCAAGAGCATGCCTATTTATAGGCATAATTGGTCATTTTCACATGGCCAAAATTTAAGCCATATCCAAAGCCACATTTTGTGACTATAATATTTTTTTACTAACTAATTAGTGGTGAGGCCCTCCAAGTTGGAGGGTCCTCCCACTACACTTCTATATATCTGTGTGTGTGTGTGTGTGTGTGTGTGTGTGTGTGTGTGTGTGTGTGTGTGTGTGTGTATATATGAGGTGCAAATAAGATGGTCTGAATAATAACCAAAGACCACTTGTTAAATCCTTGTGCAAGGCTTTTCTGCAGGAAAGGAAAATGGCAGCTTGTCATCTTCGTTCAGTTAGTTTACCCTCTAGAGCTCATCCTCTAACTTCAGGTATTGAGGAGCAACTAGCTAAGTTGAAGACATCAAAATCCTCACCGATAGGCTATAAGTTGAATAGCCTAAAAGATTTATACGAGTCCATTGACGATTCGCTTCAGCTGCCACTTACACAACAAACTCTCTCCCATAAGAAGCAAAGCCAATATGCAGAGGCAGTCTTGGATATGTGGCACTACAAGAGATTTTTTCTCACCGATGATAGAATTTGTTCAGGGACTTGAATTGTCTCTTCAAAGAAGAGACGGTGATGTTAAAAATCATAATTAATATCGTGGAGCCCACAAGTGTTAAAATTAAAAAAATCAGAAATGTAGGCATCGAAGAAATCAGCAAACTTGCGTTGTTTTTTTTTTTTGGGGTGCAACAAATGTTGAATTTATTGCTTGTCTTATATACATGGGAATGGCTATAAATAGTCATCCGGATGTAGAGCAAGACATAAGCTGCAAGTAGAGAAAAATAAGTAAGTGAATAAAATAAGTGAGTGGTGTGTGTAGTGTAAGAGAGTGGTTGTAAGTGTATGAGTGGAGAGTGTCGTGAGTGGTACAAGTAAAAATGAGGTAGGTAGTGCACATGAGAGTAATAAAAAAAAGTAAGTGTGAGTAAAAAAAATGTGGTAAGTCTTGAGTTGTATAAATAATTTCTTGTAATAGTGACTTTATTAATAGTGAAAATATTTATTGTTCACTATTTTATTATGCTATTTTTTCACATGCTATTTTATTATTTTATACACCCAAATTTCTACAAGTGTTTTGCACGTGCACAGTTTGGAACTATGAAGCTCATTGCTTTGAAACCATGCTTGCTTGGTGAAACGCGAGGCTGTTAAATCTAAGTCACTATGGTAGAATCTGGTAATATTGGTGTTATTAAAAAATTAAATAATAATAATTATAGCATATGGAGGACTTGTATGGAGTCATACTTGCAAGGTCAAGACCTTTGGGAGATTATTACTGGGACGGAGACTACATCACTACCACCAGATGATAATATTGGCAATCTCAAAAAATGGAGAGTTAAAGCTGGGAAAGCCATGTTTGCCATCAAAACAACCATTAAAGAGGAGATGATGGAATACATCAAAAATGTTACCACGCCAAAAGAAGCTTGGGATTCTCTTGCTCTATGGTTCTCAAAAAGGAATGATGCCAGACTTCAACTGTTGGAAAATAAACTAATGTCTATCTCAATAGAAGATATGACAATTAGTCAATATTTTACCAAGGTGAAGTCCTTATGTCGAGAAATTACTGAGTTAGATAAGGCATCCAAAATAGTTAGCAGCAGAATGAGGAGAATCATCATTCATGGACTACGACCTCAGTATCACAGTTTCATGGCTGTAGTTCAAGGTTGGCCCACAAAACCTTCAATCGAAGAATTGGAGAATTTGTTGGTAAGTTAAAAAACTCTAGCAAAACAAATGGCTAGAGTCTCCTTGAATAATGAAGAAGTGGCGCTCTTCAACAACAGAAAGAAAAATCAACCTCGTGGTAGCAATGGAGGGAAGACACGAGGTAATATCAAATCACAGGGGTTCCAACAGATGCAATAACACAACAATCAACAGTCTAAGAATTTTAGACATAAAAATGGCAAGTGTTTCAATTGCGGCAAGAAAGGATACTATGCCAGAGATTGTTGTTCTAAGAAAAAGATTGTTCAAAGCAATGCAGTAACAATAAGCAGTCACTACCAGGATGAACCGTAGTGGGATGCTGAAGCATTATTTATGGAAATAATGCAAGTGGAAGAATGTTCCAGTTAAAAGATTGTGGAAGTCTCTAGTTTTATGGCTACCACAATAGAAGTACAAGAGGAGCAAGCATCTAGTGCTTCCAGTTCTCATAGAATTAATTATGAAAAGTGTAGGATCTTTAATTTTGGTTGTTCCAGTCACATGAGAGGAGATAAAAGTAAGCTCCGTAATACTTTAGAGTATAAAGGAAAGCGAGTTGTGGTAACTACAAATAACTCACAGCTACCAATCACTCATATTGGAGCCACAATGATCACTTCCTATTTAAATCAACAAAAAGTGCAGTTAGAGGATGTGTACAGAGTATTAGGCATAAAGAAGAATCTTCTGTCAATTTCATATTTGACTGACTATTGTAACTTTGTTGTGTTCAGCCCCGAAGATGTCAAGGTTTATCAACAATTCAAAATAGTTAACATACCAATAATGGAAGGACAGAAGGTGGATTCCATGTACGTCTTATTAGCAGAAGATGCTTATGTAGAGAAGACCAAAGGTGATGATACAACTGACCTGTGGTATGCATAGTTGGGACATATCAACTATCATAAACTGAAGATGATGATGAGCAAGTCCTCATTAAGAGGGCTACCTAATCTTGATGTTTGTACTGATGTGGTTTGTGCTGGATGTCAGTATGGAAAAGCGCACTAACTTCCATATGAGGAGTCATTATTCAGAGCCAAACAACCACTAGAGTTGATCCACTTACATGTATTTGGGAAATGAAGTAATCATCAATCAATGGTATGCACTATATGGTGACATCTATTGATGATTATTCGAGATATGTCTGGGTCTATTTTATGAAAGAAAAATTTTAAACTCTAGCAAAATTCAAAGAATTCAAGCAGATGGTTGAAAGTGAAGTTGGGAGCAAAATCTAGTGCCTTCGTAGTGATAATGGGGGAGAATACATCTCTAATGAATTCTCAAGTTATCTTGTTCAGTGTAAGATTAGGAGACAATTGACCTATCCAAACACACCACAACAAAATGGTGTTGCAGAAAGAAAGAACAAGCATCTTGCTGAAGTATGCAGAAGCATGTTGCTTGCTAAGAATGTTCCTGGGAGATTTTATGCCGAGTGTATGAGAACAGTGGCTTACATAATCAACAAACTTCCTCAACCGAAGATGAGGTTTATATCTCCATTTGAGAAGTAATGGAGTGTGAAACCAAAGGTGAGCCACTTCAAAGTTTTTGGCTATGTGTTTGTACTTGATCATCTACATAGCGAGTTCGATAAGAAGGCAATCAAATGTATCTTTATGGGCTATGATGAGCATAGAAAAGGATGAAGATGTTATGATCCTACAACTGGCAAATGTTATGTCTCACGAAATGTTATATTTGATGAGACATCATTAAGGTGGACACCAGAGTATGTTGCACTTCCTCACTCTAATAAAGTAGAACAACTACACGAAAAGTGTGAAGAGCAGCCAACAAAAGTTCAATAGAGTCTAGAGCATGTCACGCAGTCTAAACCTTAAGAAAAACCATGGCAGATTGGTGTGTATCAAAGAATGAATACTAAGGATCAACCAATTGTGGAGATGCCAGAAGAACAACTTGTAACATCACTAATATAGTTAAGAGGATCAACCAGGGAGAAGAAGAAAAATCCCAAGTATGTTAATGTTGCAGTAATGGAAGAAGAAAAATAACCAACATCCTTTGAGGAAGCATCACATAAAGCTGAATGGAGAAAAGCCATGGAAGAGGAGATCAAAGCCCTTACTAAAAATCAAACTTAGGACTTGGTGCCAAAACCCAGAGATGTGAAACCCATTTTATGCAAGTGGGTGTATAAGATCAAGACTCGTCTAGATGGCTCAATTGAAAGATACAAAGCTCGTCTGTTAGCATGAGGATTCACAAAAAAAAAGACTAGACTATGATGAGACATTTAGTCCAGTGGCCAAGATAGCAACTGTTCGTGTTTTGCTAGCACTTGCTGCAAGTAAATCTTAAAACTTATGGCAGATGGATATCAAAAATGCTTTTCTAAATGGAGAGTTAGATCGAGAGGTATACATGGAGCAACCTGAAAGATTTAAAAACAAGCTCAATCCTGAGTATGTTTACAAATTGAAAAGGTGTTGTACGGATTGAAGCAAGCTCCTATAGCTTGGTATGGTAAGATTGTTGAGTTTCTCATCTATAGTGGCTACGAAATTGCATCAACTGATTTGAGTTTATTTGTCAAAGCTCGAGAAGGGAAGCTAGCAATAATTATTATTTATGTTGATGATCTTATCATCACTGGAGACAATGTTAATGAAATCCACCAGACCAAGAAAAATTTGTCAGTCCAATTTCAGATGAAAGAACTTGGAGAGCTGAATTACTTTCTTAGATTAGAAGTGGAGCACCAAAAGGAAAGAATGTTCCTATGTCAGGAGAAACATGCAAAAAGTCTTCTTCAAAAATATAGAATGCTTGACTACAAACCTCTTGCTCTTCCAATAGAGATGAACTTTAAATTGAGCATTACAGAAGGCAAAGACTTAGAGGATTCAATGGTGTATCGATAGATAGTTGGCAGTCTAATCTATCTAACATTGATAAGGCCAAATATTGCATTTGCAGTTGGAGCAGTCAGCCGGTTTAGGCAAACTCCGAAAAAGCCTAACCTGGAAGCAGTTCAGAGAATTTTGAGATATGTCAAAGGAACACTTGATCTCGGGTTATTTTATAAGAGTAAAATAACTTGCAAGTTGGAAGGATATTGCGATGCTGATTATGTCCGTGATTATAATATGCGGAGATCAACCACTGGTTATGCATTTAGCTTGGGTTCCGGAGTTATTACTTAGTGCAGCAAAAGACAACCAACAGTGTCACTCTCAACAACAGAGGCTGAGTATCGTGCGATAATGATGGCAGCCCAAGAAAGCATATAGTTAGTATAGTTGTTGGAGAATTTACACCAGTCAGTTGATTATCCAGTACCAATGTATTATGATAATCAATCAGCTATTTGTTTAGTTGAGAACTCAGTGTTTCATACTAGAACAAAGCATGTGGAGGTGCAATATCACTTTATTCGCAAAAAAGCTTTAATAGGGGAGATCAAGGTGATTCAGGTGAAGACAGAGAAATAACTAGCAGACGTTTTCACTAAAGGTCTCAATAGTGAAAAATTAGAAGAATTTCGAAAAGCACTCGACATGACTCGAAGAAAATGGATTAGGGATATTAATAATGGGGGGGATTGTTAAAAATCATTATTAATATCATGGAGCCCATAAGTGTTAAAATAAAAAAAAATCAGAAATGTAGGCATCGAATTCGGTGCCTACCAAAGAAATCAGCAAACTTATGTTGATTTTTTTTTTGGGTGCAGCAAATGTTTAATTTGTTGCCTGTCTTATATGCATGGGAATGGCTATAAATAGCCATATGGATGGAGAGCAAAACATAAGCTGCAAGTAGAGAAATAAGTGAGTGAATAAAATAAATGAATGGTGTGTGTAGTGTAAGAGAGTGGTTGTAAGTTTGTGAGTGGAGAGTGTGCCGTGAGTGGTACAAGTAAAAGTAAGGTGGGTAGTGCATGTGAGAGTAATAAAAAAAAGTAGTGTGAGTAAAAAAAAAGAGGTGTGGTAAGTCTTGAGTTTTATAAATAATTTCTTGTAATAGTGACTTTATTAATAGTGAAAATATTTATTGTTCACTATTTTATTGTCCTATTTTTTCACGTGCTATTTTATTATTTTATACACCCAAATTTCTACAGGTGATGCCAACATGACAAATGAAATGGATACATACATGTGCTCTAGGAAAAAAATAGGGTAAAATGATTCACATGAATTTAAGAAATTTGAAGAAACATGAAAAGAATTGCAAATCAACCATCCTGGCTAATAACTCTAATTCATTAAACATGATTAGCATTTTAGAGAGAGCTGAAGAAATTAGTATTTCAGTTTTCGATTCCATCTTATCATTCATTTCTCAACCAAAGGCAAAATCAAAGCCATTATATCGGTTTATTGCTTCAAGCAAATTCCAAGTAAAACGTGTGTCCTTGAAAGCTGAAGCCAGCGAAGTAGAGAAGATTGATGCAGAATTGCGTTCCCTGAAGTCAAGCAAAGACATCAAATCAGTGCAAGTGCAAAATATCCTAAAAGGATTAGAGGCATTGGAGTCAAGTGTTCAAGAAATAGAGGAGGAGTTAGAGTATGTTTAATGGGATTGGTGAAAACCAGAGTTTTCTTTCTCAACATTCTAAATCACTAACAATTTTGTATCAGATTATTCTATATATATATATAGAAAATGTAGCATACAAGTAAAAGAAATTCCTTTCCATCAGCTTCTTTTGTCTCTAATGTATATATTAACTATCAACAAATGCATAGTTGTTTATATTATTGTATAGTTTTTGCATATGAATTGATAGAGCCTACTGAAGAATTCTCAAAGGAAATCCACAACCTTGGTTTTGTCTGAATTAGACAGAATTCATTCATGCATTCTAGTTAGTAGATTGAATGATCAGTACACTTTCAATAAAAATTTTACTGCAACTCATACAAGTGGTAATAATAATCACTATGGTTTTTTAGATGGATTTGAGTTTATGATGAAAAAAATACTAAATGGACAAAATTGTAGCCCTGGCTTTTAATCTTTAGTATTACTATTCACCAAAAATGTAACTAAACTTTAACGGGGTGTCACGCTATAATCTCTTTTCTTTTATTTTCATTTCTCATCTTCTAATAGTTTACAGTAAATAGTTGATACAAAGTTGAAATCTTTCTTCTAAATCATACACTGCACTTTCTAAATTAATTTTCGATTAACAATTTTAATATATGGATGTCATATTTCAGAATTAGTCTTTTCTTTTTATTGATTTGTTTTAGGTGCCAAGTATTCTCAGTTGTTAAATCAAATCAAAGAAATTTCTGAGTGATATTATAACATTGTAATAAATAGTACCATTATAGTCCTAGGGATCCCACGTAGAATAATCCTATGTAATTCTTCTGATATTGTAGTTTTTGCCTAAAGTTGATGAAAATCTTTGTACACATTATATATTAGGAAAGGCGAAATGAGGAAATGTTATCACCATGAGTATATTAGTATTGACTTTCATTTGCTATGAATGTACATATATCTACAATGTGAAATAATATTGCATGGCACAAAATTTTTTTAGGGTTTCAAGGAAGCAACCCCTTTAAGTTAATGATTCAGAATGTTGAGAAGAGATGTTCTGATTTTCACCAATCTCCTATGGACACACTCCATCTCCTCCTCTGCCTCTTGAAGGCTCAATTCTAATGCCTCCAATCTTTTCAAAGCATTTTGCACTTGATTCATGTCTTTGCTGGATTTCAATGCAAGCAATTCTCCATCAATCTTCTCTACTTCATTAGCTTCAACTTCGCATTGATTTGATTACAAAACCTTTAAGACAAAAGATAACTTTGATTTTGCCTTTGTTAAGAAATGAAAAATAAGACAGGCTCAAACACTAAAACACTAATTTCCTTAACACTTTTTAGCATTACAATAATGTCTTCCAAATTGGAATTATTGGCCAAGTTGGTCGTCTTGAAATTCTTCTCATGTTTCTTCAAACTTCTTAGACACTTTGAGATCAGTTTCTTTATTTTTTTCTTGGAAACCATGGATGCTTCAACTTCATTGATGATATATTCTCTACATCTTTTTCTTCTAATAAATGATTGAATCACCAGCAGGCATTCCCTCTTCTGTGAGAAAAAATCTCTGGTAGTGCTACACATATCTTAAAGAAAAATTTCAAAGAAAAAAAAAAGAGAATTCAAAGGAATTATTTTTTATATATTCATGAGAAAGGTTACAACATTTATATAGACACCAAATATTCCTATATATGGAAGACCTAATTATACACACTAATTAGGGATAGAATAACTTCCTAAATAAAAATAAAGATTTAATTCCTAATATATACAACCAAATATTTTGCTCACTTCAACACTCCCCCTCAAGTTGGTGAATGTATGTCAACCATTCCTAACTTGCCAAGTGAGTTATAGAATATTCTTTCAGATACAACCTTTGTGAGGATATCAGCCAGTTGGTCTTAAGAGGAAACAAATGGAAGATTGATTGTTCCTTGATTCAGATGATCATCTCAGGGAATCTCTCTCTTTCAAAGAGAGATTCCTAAAAAATACTTCAAGTTACCTAGATCCTTGAGTTCAAACTTGGTTGCCAATTTCCTTTGTAGAGTCATTATCTCACATGGATCATTCCTAATAACTATCATACTATCAACATATACAATCAATGTAGTGACCTTACTCGAGTTTTATTTAATGAATAGTGTATGGTTGGCATCATTTTGTTTATACCCGAGTTTCCTCATGAATGCTAAGAGTCTTCTAAACCATGCTCGGGGTGACCACTTTAGCCCATACAATGCCTTTTTTAGTTTGCATACTTTGTTAGTGCACTTTGTTCTAAGTAGTGGATCCATATACACTTCTTCTTCTATAGTTCCATTCAAGAAGGCATTTTTCACATTAAACTATCATAGTGGCCAGTCCAAATTAGCTGCTAATGAGATAAGAACTAGGATGATGTTCATTTTTGCTACTGGGGCAAATGTATCTTTATAATCAATTCCATACTTTTGAGTATATCCTTTCGCCATCAACTGAGCTTTGTATCAATTAATACTTCCATCTGGGTTAAGTTTTACAGTGAATAACCACCTACATCCAACTATTTTCCTTCCTTCAGAAAGCGGAACAAGATCCCAAGTGGAGTTCTTCTGTAATGCCTCCATTTCATCATTCATGGCTTTTTTCAATCGAGATCAACTAAAGCATCATGCACATTACTCAGAATAGATATAATAGATAATTGATTTATAGTATATGCATATGATTTAGACAAATGGTGACAGGATATGTAATTATTTATGGGGTATTTAGCTTTGGTATTAAGATATGGGTCATATTGTCATTTGGGAATCCCTCTATTTATTCTAGAAGGATAACAAGGTTCGGTATTTATGGTTACTAAGGGAGACAAGTTTACCTTATTGTGCACATTCAGAGTTTCATCGGCTTATGGTGTTGACTAGGAAGATGTACTATCTTGAGTAGTTTCAGGTCTACTCGGACTATCTTCAATTATTTGTCCAGGTGGAATGCTCAAACTTATTGTTTAATCCTATGGGATGCTCAAAAAAAATATTGGAGATATCAGAGTATCAGGTGAGATGCTTATAGTGTTATCTTTGAATATGTCATGAATTTTCTCCCCCTGAAGAGAGCACCCAAATTGAGAAAAGTAGGGTGCATTTTCATGGAACTAAACATCCTTATTTATATACATCTTCTTAGCAGACAGATCATAATACCGATATCCCTTTTGTAGCTCAACATATCCAACAAAGATACACCGGATAGCTCGTGGATCCAATAAACTGAGTACCTAATGAATAAATGTCAAG
The DNA here is from genome assembly GCA_949671775.1 of Mallotus repandus. Classification (NCBI taxonomy): domain Eukaryota; kingdom Viridiplantae; phylum Streptophyta; class Magnoliopsida; order Malpighiales; family Euphorbiaceae; genus Mallotus; species Mallotus repandus. The sequence goes on from CATIWM010141298.1 coordinate 23,675, forward strand.
CATCCAAAGACTTGAGGCTCAAGATTATTTAGAGGTAGAGCTGGGACTAGCTTCTAAAGTCTTTAAAGAGGAGTTTTGAAACCAAAAATTCTTAATGGAGTAAGGTTTATAAGATAGGCAACGGACCGAACAGCCTCTTCCCATTATTCCTAAGGAACATTCATGTCAAACAGAGATGCTCAGACTACTTCTAATAGTTGCCAATTTTTTTTTCTGTTATACCATTCTATTGGGGGGTTCAAGCGTAGGAAGTTTGGTGACGAATTCCATGCTTATGGCAAAAAATTTTAAGGGCCAAGTTAAGGTACTCCCTACTATTGTCAGATTATAAGACTCATATTTGACACTGGTACTACGTGGCCACAATTTTGTACAAGTCCTGAAACACAAAACACACATCTCCCTTGTTTGAAAGTAGGGATACCCAGGTCATCCGGGTACATTCATTAATAAATGTTACAAAATATCGAGCACCAGACAGAGTAGGAATTCAAGCAGGTCCCCATACATCAGAATGAATAGTCATAAATTGAATTGAATTGTTACTATAACTCAGTACATATGAAATCCTGTGGCTTTTTGCCAATTCATAAATATCACACTTGAACTCAAAGTCTTTGATACTCAAAAATAATTCAGGCTTTATTTTTCAAAGATAATTAAAAGATAGATGTCCAAGATGACGATGCCATAAAATTACTTGTTCTTTGTCCGAGCTACTTCTAACAACACTATTGACTTGACTTGATTTTTGACTCAGATCACCATGCAAATCAAGATAATACAACTTTCTATATTTAACACTAGAGCCAAGAAATCGGTGCATTGCAATTTCCTGAAATAAACAATCAGTTAGGCCAAAATTTGACAATACAGTTTAAGGTTTCAGTGATTTGGCCAACATATAGTAGATTACTAGAAAGAGATGGAACAATAAGAACAATATCTAGATTAAGAGAGTTAGAGTTAGATACTGATCCTTCATAGGTGACGAGTGCTATTTGTCCATTAACAGTCATAATGTTTAACTTCTCCACAGTGGGTTTATGTGTATGTATTGGATTTACTTGGTACTTTCCCTTTAGATTGTGGTCAAGTCCAAGCCGTTATAAGCAATGCATTGTCCGATAGAACCTTCGGCTCCTCCATTGTCTGTCGCTGGTTGTGATCCCTACGCACATACACATAACCGGACTTGAGATCAAAAGGTGGATTCTTCTGTAGTATTTCACTCCTAGAATTATTAAATTCTAAGTCAAGTCCGACTAGGAAAATATGTGTTCGAAGCTGAGTAATATGCTTGTGGAGTGATACTACTCCATTAATATCCTCCCCTTGAGCACTCATCCAGACATCAATCTCCTGAAATATCCCAACTCTCTCATTATAGTATGTAGGTAATGGCCTACCATTCTGACGTGTAGTAAATGATTTTCGGTTTAACTCAAACAATTGAGTTTCATCAGATCCATCATAGAAGGTTTTGGAGACAACATCCCATATCTCCTTTGTTGTTTGAAGACGAATGAATCTCTGCATCAACGTTGGACTCATGGAATCAATAAGCCAACTTTTTACTCAGTTATTTTCAATAAGCCATGTCTCCAAAGCTTTATCTCCCACAGGTGGTTTTGAAGTTGTGCTAGTAAGAAAGCCAGATTTATTCTTGGCTCCAATTCGCATCTCCCTGAGTTGTGACCATAAAAGGTAGTTCGCATCATCAAGTATAATTCTAGTAGGGAAGGGAGAATTATCTTGAAGGGCTTGAATGAAAGTTGGTGTTCCATGTGATACAATGGATGTGTTTTCAGTGCACATGGTGGATTTCGAAAGGACTACGACTTCAAAAAATTCAATACAAAATTCGAATTCGATTTCAATAGGCATGCCTCTAATACCATTAAGAATAAAATTTCAGAGAAAAAAAAAAAGAGAATTCAAGAGAATTGTTTTTCATATATTCATGAGAAAGGTTACATCCTTTATATATACACCAAATAGTCATATATATGAAAAACCTAATTATACACACTAATTAGGGGTAAAATAACTTCCTAAATAAAAATAAGGATTTAATTCGTAATATATACAACCAAATCTTTGACTCACTTCAACGTATCCAATAGCCTCAAGTATCCATTCAAACCCTCCTCTAAAGAAAGAGCTTGTTGGGTTGATGGTAGTTGAAGAAAATCGTCAAAACACTCGTACAGCTCCTTCAGGCCACCCAATTTGTGGCCAATTGATATTGATTGTGATGTCTTTAACTTGTGAAGTTGCTCCTCTACACTTACAGTAATAGGATGAGATCTAGAGGGCAAACTGATTGAACGGAGATGAAAAGAAGCTATTTTTGTTCTTTTTTTGCTAAGGGCAGCTATCAAGAATGTGAATAAACAAGTGATCCTGCTGCTTTGGCCAACCTATTGTACCTCTCATAAGCAATGAATCTCTTTCTTTATATTAGCTGTAATGTTTCAAGTTTTACGACAGATCCACCAATTTCTCATCACTATCCTGTTGCCAAATTGCTAATGTATTATAATATTTTCAAATTCAAAAATCATCAAATTGCAAAGCATCGATTTAGAATCTGTGCACGTTATTATAACTATGCTGAGCAATAATGGCATGCATATCTGACAGGGTTGTTTCCTGCATGATTTGCAAGATTAATACAGATCAACAGTGTTAAGTGAAACATAAAACAATAAAATATATACACCCACGAGCGGAATGCTGCCAGATTACCATATAAAAAAGAAGAACCAGCACATAAGTGTCTCATGATCTGCCAAGAATTATTTAGTTTCTGAGCTTGTTCTTGCTGTGCCAGGCAAACATAACTGCATTTGATTCGTGGGTGTATATATTCTATTAGAGTCAATGTTTGTGCATTTATCATGCAAATGAATTAGGGAACAAACAAGAAATTGATTCAGTTATAATATATATGTTGATAAGATGCAGCAACATAATTATTACACATGAAAACGATAAGAAATTGATGGGACTGTCGCGAAACTAAGAACATGACAGCTAATGTAGATCAAGAAATTATACAGTGTTCTTTATGTTTAATTGCTCTTCTATGTATATAAGCTTCAAATCAGGTGGCTCGAACAACAACTGAGACGCACTTGTTCATAAGCATTTCTGCAGAAGAGAAAAAAAAATGGCAGCTTGTCATCTTAGATCAATCAGTTTACCCTCTAGATCTCATCCTCTGGTTTCAAGTGTTGAGGAACAACTGCACCAGCTGAAGGCATCAGAATCCTTATCCATAGGCTACAAGTTGAGTGGCCTGAAAGAATTGTATGAGTGCATTGATGATTTGCTTCAACTGCCGCACGTGCAACAGGTACTTTCTCATGAGAAACAAAGCCAATATGTGGAGGAGGCATTGGATGGATCCATCAGACTGTTGGATATGTGTAGTGTCATAAGAGATTTTTTGTCGCAGATGAAAGAATCTGTCTGGGAACTTGAATTGTCTCTCCGAAGAAGAAGTGGAGAATTCGGCATTGATGCATACATGGCAGCTAGAAAACAACTAAGCAAAGTGATCTGCAAGTATCTAAGAAATTTGAAGAGGCATGAAACCAAGTGCAGAGCTGCAGCAGCCGTTGGCGATGATTTGGACTTGGCAATGCTAAAAGGTGCTGAGGAGATTAGTATGTCATTGTTCAAGTCCATCTTATCTTTCATTTCTCAGCCATCAAAACCAAGTGGCTGGTCTACCGTCTTCAACAAATTTCAAGCCAATCGCATATGTTGTGAAGGGAAATTTGAGGTCAATGATGTAGAGAAGATTGATAAAGAATTGCTTGCCCTGAAGTCAAGCAAAGCCATCAATGCTGACCAAGTGCAAGACATTGTGAAAGGATTAGAAGCATTGCAGTCAAGCCTTCAAGAAGCAGAGGAGGAGTTAGAGTGTGTATATAGGCGACTAGTGAAAACTAGAGTTTCTCTTCTCAACATTTTAAACCACTAGTGGAGTTGTTTTCATTGACAATTCCACTACAGTTTTGTGTCAGAAAATATTGGTCGAAATTGTACATATACAATATACAAAGATGTTAAAAACAAATTAAGTGAAAGAAATTTTGTCCAATAGCAATACCGTAAAAAAACGTTTTTTTTTTAAATTTATTTTAGCATAGTTTTTGCATGTGAATTGATAAAGAGTCTCCTAAACAACTCTCACAGGAACCCAGCTGTTGACTGGAAGCAAATAGAATTATGACAACCTTGGTTTTGTCTAAAATAGACAGAGTGCTGTATTCAGTAAATCGATAATTGGGATTTCAACCAATAACCATTGGAATCAGTTGTTAGGGGTTGTTCTCAGTTAAATGATGACTTGGAAGATTTTTACCGCTCTTGTGATCATGTCTGGATCGAAATGGATTAGTCAGAGCCAGATGGAATGCCAGTGATTTAGACTAAAAAAAAATTAGGATTTAAAGTTTGTGATGTAAATGATGTTACAAAAAAATTAAGTTTGGATGCAATGTTCTTCTAAATCATCCACTTCCAAATCAGTCATCCATTAATCATCTTCAAATAGGATGTCATACATTCAGAATCCTTCTGCTCCTTTAGTTGATATATTTTTTATGCCAATTTTGTCTCAGGTGTTAAATCAGATCGAACCTTAAGTATCTGATAGGTGACTGGAGAAATTTCTGATGGGTGATTGTAACTTTGTAACAAACAGTATCATTATAGTCTCAAAGCTCCAAGGCAGGAAGATTCCAAGTTATAATTCTGATATGAAAATCAAAAGTGATAAATTATTTCCTCATGCTAATTTTCTTGCATGTTGTTTGATACTTTTTCACATGAATGCTTGCATTGAAATGTAACATTCAATATATTTACAGGACAGAAATGACAAAATGAGGGACAAGGTTCTCAATCTGAATGTATTAATATTGACTTTTATTTGCTATGTGAATATGTATATATCTACAATTTGAAATAAAACTGTATGCTACAAAATTGTGTTGTTCATGGAAAGCAACAACTCCTTAATGACTCAAACTGTTGAGAAGAGATGCTCTAATTTTCACCAGTCTCCTATATACACACTCTAACTCCTCCTCTGCTTCTTGAAGGCTCAATCCCAATGCCTCCAATCCTTTCAAAGCATTTTGAACCTGATTCATGTCTTTTCTGGATTTCAAAGCATGCAATTCTGCATCAATCTTTTCCATTTCATTAGCTTCAACTTTGCCTTCACGGGATGCATGCTTTGATTGCAAAAACTTTGACACAACTGAGAATTTTGAGTTTCTGTTTGGCTGAGAAATGGAAGATAAGATGGACTCAAACACTGCAGCACTAATTTCCTCAACACCTTTTGACATGACAACAATGTCTGCCGAATTGGAGTTATAAGCCAAGGTTGTTGTTCTGCAATTCTTCTCCTGTTTCTTCAAATGTTTTAGATACTTGGAGATCACCCTATTTAATTTTTTCTTTGAGATCATGCACGCATCAACTTCATTAAAGATGAATTCTGCACCTCTTTTTCGTCGGATAGATGATTCAATCCCCTGCACACATTCCCTCATCTGTGAGAAAAAATCTCTGGTAGTGCTGCACATATCCAACAGCTCCAACGATCCATTCAAAGCCTCCTCTAAAGAAAGAGCTTGTTGGGTCGATGGTAGTTGAAGAAAATCATCAAAACACTCGTACAGCTCCTTTAAACCAACCAGTTTGTGGCCTATTGATACTGATTGTGATGTCTTTAACTTGTAAAGTTGCTCCTCTAGACTTGCAGTTAAAGGGTGAGATCTAGAGGGCAAACTGATTGAACGGAGATGAAAAGAAGCCATTTTTTTTTCTGTTTCTGCAAAGGGCAGCTACTGAGAATGTGAGTATACTAGTGATCTTGCTGTTATGGCCACCCCATTGTACCTCTTATATATGGAAAGTATAATGAGAAAGGGCAATAGCTGTCATGTTTCAAGTTTTGTGACAGATCCACCAATTCCTCATCATTGTCATGTTGCTACAAGAGTGATCCGAATAAAGAAATTGCTACAATGGATTATTATATTAACTTGCTTTCATGGCCCCCAGACACAGTGATAACCATCAGATTCTGAAGCATTGAATTGTAATCTGTGCATGCTCTATTATTTCGTTATTATAAATATGTGAACAATAATGGCATGCATCTCTGACAGGGTTGTTTCCTGCATGATTTGCCGGATTAACACAGATCAGCACTAATAAGTGACATCTAAAACAATAGAATATATACATCCACGAGTGGATTGCTGCCATATTGCCATATATAAAAACAACCAGCATATTAGAATCTCATGATGAAATTGTAGACAAAATATACATTAGAATAGAGCATTTATAAGCTGGTTCTTGCTGTGCCTGACATACGTTGACATACGTAGCTGCATTTTATTCATGGTTGTATAAATTCTATTAGAGTCAATGCTTATGCACGCATTATTAAGGGACAACTATATCAGAGACATTGAAATAATGCTCACTTAATTGGTAATTGAACATAATAATTACTTCTCAATTATATATACGTTGATGATGCGCATTGTTTATTACACATGAAAATGATGAGAAATTGACAGGTCTGTCTCAAAACTAAGAACATGACAGCTAATGTAGATCAAGAAATATAGCTTTCTTGAATCTTGATGTTATGTTGCTCTTCCGCTATATATACACTATATATATGATATGAGGTGCAAATAAGGTGACTTGAACCAGCAATTACGACCACTTATTTTATGAGTTTACAATCTTCATAGGCATATCTGCAGAAGAGAAAAAAAAAATGGCAGCTTGTCATCTTCGAACAATCAGTTTAACCTCTGGACCCCATCCTCTAGTTTCATGCGTCGAGGAGCAACTGAACAAGTTGAAGACCGCAGAATCCTTATCGATAGGCTACAAGTTGAGTGGCCTAAAATATTTGTACGAGCGCATTGATGATTTGCTTCAACTGCCACACACCCGACAGACACTCTTCCATGAGAAGCAAAGCCAATGTGTAGAGGAGGCATTGGATGGGTCCATCAGGATGTTGGATATGTGCTGTGCTACAAGTGATTTTTTGTCACTGATGAGAGAATTGGTGCAGGAACTTGAATTGTCTCTTCGTAGAAGAAGAGTCGGAGACACTAGCTTAACAAGTGAAGTTGATGCATACATTATATCAAGAAAAAACCTGAACAAGGTGATTTACAGGTATCTGAAAAAACAAGAGAAGAATCACAAAGTAGCAGCCTTGGAAAACAATTCAGATCCCATGAACCCAATTAGCATGCTTAAAACTGCAGAGGAAATTAGTATTGCAACGTTCGAGTACATCATATCTTTCATTTCTTAGCAAAAGCGAAAATCAAAGTCCTCAGGCTGGTCTATTATTGTCCCAAACATATTGCAAGCCAAGCGTGCATCGCGTGAAGGGAAAGTTGAGGCTAATGAAGCAGAGAAGATTGACGCAGAACTGCTTACCCTGAAGTCAAGCTTTCAGTGAATGGCTATTTTATTAATTTCAGAATATTTTCTGCATGTGTTTTGTAGCAGATACAAGAGCTTTTATAATACTACATAAGGGAGACAAGAAAACAAGTACAGATAATAAACGACAACTACAAAATAATTAGAGAATATGTACAGGTTGTTCCAATAAGAGTTGTTGCAGACTAGTGGGAGTGCAAGCTGTTCCAATAGAAGTTGTAAGTTGTTACATATTAGTGGAAGTACTGTTGCAGATTAGTAGTGAAAGTGTATTGTTGCAGATTAGTAGTGAAAGTGTATTGTTGCAGATTAGTAGTAGAAGTACTGTTGCAGATTAGTGGGAGTGCACTTTAACACCCCCTCAAACTCAGGTGTGATAATAGAGACCAACTTGAGTTTGCTAAGTAAAAGATTAAAGCATTTAGAAAGAAGATGAGCTTTAGTAAAAATATCAGTTGTCTGATCCGCAGATGAAGCAGAAACAAGTTGTAAAGTACCGCACTGAAGATGTTGACGAACGAAATGACAATTATTCTCAATATATTTAATTCGTTCATGAAAAACATCATTATGAGCAATTTGAAAGGCACTTCGATTATCACAATGCAAAACAGTAAGAGAGGAGTGTGTAACACTCATATCCTCAAGTAACCAATGGAGCCAAATCAATTCAGAAGTAGCATCGGCTAGCGTTCGATATTCAGATTCTGTGCTAGATCAAGATGTAACTGTTTGCTTCTTACTTCGCCATGAAATGAGAGAGTCACCCAACACGAATCAGTAATTAGTTGTGGAACAACAATTGGTAGGATCACCAGCCCAATCAGCATTAGATATCCAGATAATATTAGTGAGGAATTAGTTGACAAATGAAGGCCATAAAGAAGAGTGCCTTTGGCATACCGTAGGATGCGAAGAATAGCAATAAAGTGAGCAGTGCGACGAGCTACCATAAATTGGCTAACAATGTGCACAGCATAGGCAATGTCAGGACGAGTTACTATAAGATAAACAATACTACCAACAAGTTAGCAATATAAAGTGGGATCAAGAAGAGTGATGTAGCGGAAGGTAGATAATTGCAAAAATCGTTGATTCTAAGGAATACCGATTCGCAACCTTCAAACCCCTATTGATTCTTTTGAATTCTAGGAAATTTGGGAATAACAAAGTCTAAATTTTATTAGAAAACCAAAGCCGTCCAAAACAAGGAGAAAAATAAGCTTATATACCAAAAGTAAACCCTAAATAAACTCCTAATAAA
>CATIWM010141377.1:0-22617 GCA_949671775.1 Mallotus repandus
GGAGAAAAAAGAAAATTATAAAATTTCAGTCAATCATGAAATGTATGAGAAATCAACGGTTAATATTAACTTATCTAATGCAAAACAATACCGACAGACCTTAACGTACAATCTCTCAAAGCTCTTCTCGTCTTGTTGTAGTGCTCTAAGTATAACACACGCCTATTTAGGCCTGCACCGCCCGCATTCTTCACGGTTCTTGACTTTTCTTTCTATTTTTTTAATTATTATTTTTTGTATATATAAAAAGAAAAAAACTTGACATTGCATATGCAAATCAACCAATATCGTTTTTGGAAATTAATTTTTTTATTATTTACATAATAATTGATTAATTCTCCAGCAAGAAAAAGTCCGCATCCAGAGCAAAAACGCCGAACCTTCTTCGCTCTTTCAAGATTGTTTTATTGTATGTGCGGTGCCGGATATGTGGATCGAGCAGTTTGGGTTTGAATTTTTTCAGCAGTAGCAGTGATATAGGCTTTTTTTTTTTTTTTGGTTAGGGTTTGGGGAGATTTTGAATTGAAGTGGAGGGAGGTTCTTTTTGATGATTTTAATGGCTTATGATGGCTTTGGTTTGGAGTCTTGGACGGGTGCAGGAATTCAGGACGTTGATGAGCTTGATATAGTAGATGGAGGAGAGGGTTTGACGATAGGTGTTGATGAGTTATATGGCATTCTTGCAGAGCCTGACGATCCTTCTCAGGTAGATTTTTTTTTCTTGAATTTCTGGGGGAATCGTTGACGGTTCAGGTCTTGCCCTTTGCAAATAGTAGAATTCTAAGGTTTTTTTTTTTGAGTGGTTCCATAAAACTTGTTTTGATGTGTTACTTCACTTTAGTTAGAAAATGTGAACTTTGGAATCTGGACCGAGGTTTTGTAGATCGATTAGGTCAGCTTCAACTGGTTATTGAAACTCTAGCTTCCTAATTTTGCATTTTTTAGTGCAAATTCGATGATCTCTTTGAATTGTTTTATGGGATTTCATTCTTCTATTCTTTGTATAATCAAATTGTATAAAATAGGGAAAATGCAGTTTTTTTTTCAATTGACTACTCATTTTCTAACTTTTCACTTGTTATATGTAGACATCTGCTTTAGTTAATAATTATTTTTTTTTATGAATATTTATTATTTGGATATGTATAAGTGCAGAGTAGTCCTGAAGATTTTGCATATCAGAATTTCAATGTTGAGTCTGTTGAGTCTGCTACTGATGTTGGCAATCAGAAGGACATTCAGCTTCAAAGTGGTAATGAATTACTTTATGCTAAATTCTAGTAGTTGTGGTTGAGATAAATGATGAAATAGTGCTGTTTTCTTAAGTTTGTTTCGATGATATTCTGTTTAGAGTTTCAGAGGTCAGACGGAGCACATGCATCAAAATTTGAGTCTATAGATACTGCTAGATTTTTCCCGTCACACAGTCCAGATGCTAGACTTGGGCTTTCTGTTACTTTCTTTGATAAGGCAGGGAGCTCTTCCTCGGGCACGGGCTTTCATGACACAAAACTGGAACTCTCAACACAAGTTGGCTCTCCTATGCAAAGCTATTCTGGAAGTTTCAAAGATTGTTCTCTTCCAGCAGCTAACAGGGATCAAGGAGAAGAGAGGGTTGGTGTATTGCAATCTGAGATTCCCAGTTGTAGTACAGCATCTAGCTTTGTTGAAGGACAATTAAATCATGTTCCTAATCTTTCTGGTGATTTAGAAACAAATAATTTTTTAAGTGAAACTGGAATTCAGTTTGGGCATGCTGCAGAGAACAGGGATTCTAAAGGTTTGCAAACTATTCATATACTTTTTGGATTTCTGTTGTGTATTGGATAATTAGGCTAACAATTTGGAATTGTGCTTTGCATTTGATAGTTTGATATAGATCTTTATAAAATATTGTGGGTACCCACTTTTCTCTTCTCTCTGAAAACTGCAGTTGCTTCACGTGGCCTTTATATGGACTGTTTGGATGGCAAGTTTGGACATGGTGATACTTTGATTGAGAACAGCTTATGGAGTTCAGGACATAAAAATGATTTTTGTATATCTCCAGATATGTCTGTTGATGACGCAGATGTTTCTTTGCAGAATTTAGATAGTACTCATTCTACCTTTTGTCATAATTTTGATGTCAATACTGAATCAACTAAAAATCAATCAACTGCACAATTTGACATGAATTCTGATAGCACATACATTGATGACCCATCAGCTTATTATTTGGGTGGAGGTTTTGAGTTTGAATTTTTTCCTAGCAATGGAATAGGGGAGTTTCAATCTGAGAGTGGATGTTCTGCATCTGAAGTTTCAATAATTGATCACTGTGATGATAAGGGACTGAATTTCGGAAGTGGAGGTATTAACAGTATATCTCCTATGAGCAGATTTTTTTTGTCTCATGCTGATGATAGACTTGTTGATAACAAGTCGCTTGGAATGCCGTTTGGTAGTATCCAGTCAGCCATCAGCAAGAAACAACTGGTTGCAATAGAAAAAAAAGCTGTGGAAGTGGGTGCATGTAGAAGCATGATGTGTGATTCTGGTGAAATGACTGATGAAGTTGTCAATAGGAAATTGTCATATAGTGATGAAAATAGTACTTTTATCGAGGAAGAGTTGAAACAATCATCTTCTGGAGTTTCATATTCTCTGCCAAGTCAGAAAAATCCTGTTTACATGGAGGATGAGAAAGGAGATATGGATTTTGCAATTACAAGACTTCACATCGATGGAATTGCTGGAAAATTTCCTTTTGGTGGTGTTCACTTCCATTCAAATGATTCAGAACATTATTTTTCATGTGCTGAGGAATCAATTGTAAACAAGCAGCCTAGTTGCATCAAGCAGGAAAGAGATGGTAAAGTGATTCAACCGAAGCACTTGGGCCATCTTTCAAGTATCAGCCATGAGTCACTTCAGAGAAATTTGTCTTGCAGTATATCTCAAGCTGATGATGACCCTGACATTTGTATTCTTGAAGACATCAGTCAACCAGCTCGCTCACACCAATCTGCTGCTTTTGGAAAGACCAATGCACCCTTGCAACATTCTGCAAATGGTGATTCCATTCATTATGCCGGAGTTGGAAGTACAAGGCCTAAGGCTAATGATGAACGGTTCATATTTCATGCTGCATTGCAGGTTAGATCTTGCTCTGGATGGCATTGCACTTACTCTTTAATGGTAAATTCCTTTGAAGTAGAAGGTGTGACACTAAAAGTTCTTAGAGGATCTGGAATGTTTTGCACCAAGATGATTATAATTTATGGGAAGGGAGTATCATATTGATATGATAAACTTTTCCTGGATAAATTCTAGAAACATTTATTTGGATGCTTTCAAGCTTTCACATATGCATTCATGAGATACTTAAGAGTAGCATTATATGATGGTGTGGATCATTTTTGTTTTAGGCCCTAGTGCCATGGTAAGGTCTTGGACTTCCATGAGAATTGGAGGTTCAAGGCTTTAGAGTAGTCATTTCTGGCAATAATTGCTAAAGCCTAAAGGGTAAAAACTGTTTGTGGTTTTTCTTCACAAGACCTTATTTGATGGATCCATAAATGGTGCTTTACTTTTATTTTATTTGTAGTGGGGTTTGTTTCTTGTTATTTTTAAAAGGCAGTTTGGCTCCCAAAACCAACTATTTTGACATTTTAATTAATTTTATTTTTTAAAAATTTTCTTTCATTTTATTCAATTGAGGGTGTTGATTTTTTTTAAATTTATCAATTTATAAAAGATTTGATGTTAATCTCCTGTATGACATATTTGGCACATTGGTAGGAGAACCTTTGATCTTTTTGGTGAGAGATAGTACACAAAGCTAGGACAATACAAAGTCTGTTTTATTATTTTTCTTCAGTTAAAGCAATTAAAATTTGCCCATTTCTACTTGGAACATGCCCTTACTCAACATCTCTGTTATAACAGCTTTTCTAATTACTAAAACTATAATGTGACCAAGGTTGTGACATGCATAACAGGATCTTTCTCAGCCGAAGTCTGAAGCTAGTCCTCCAGAAGGTGTTCTGGCTGTACCTCTTTTGAGACACCAGGTTTTGAATTTTTGCTGAATCTGCACTTTCTTTTTGCCTTGTTTTGTTATATTCTCATGTGGTGTTAAGTTGATCAAATGTATCTTGCCTGGGAACAATAAACTTTGATGAGCTGTCTTCTGAAAGATATTTTGCAAGATCTAAAGGTTTTTTTTTTTTTGAATTGGAGATACCTCGATAATAAATCGTTATAGGAGTCTCACTTGTCTTGACGGACCTGTTTATTTTTCTGGTGATCTGGTTTATGGTCTTTACTCCCTATAGTTTAGAAACAAGATTCGGTTTAATTTTAAATCATATAATATAATCTACTTCCAGTCATTGTCTCCAAGAAAAAAATTATACTGTGAACTGCAGTATCCCATTCCAATGGCTGGACATGTTACCTAGAGCACTGCCTCTAAGTTGCACATGTTCTAGTTACAATGTTATCTTATTTATCTATGTCTTGTTACCTCTATTTTTTTTTCAATTCCTATTTCACTTTTTTTCATGTCAAGTTAAATTAGAATTTATTCCAGGGTTAGGTCAAATCAGATGTTGGTTTTCCTCGACTAATTTGTACTACATTTATGTCTTTTTTCTTTTTATGAATGTCTGACCGTCCAGCTTAATTGATGCCAGCATATCTGGCATTTGAACTGGTTAATAATTCATTTCTCCTTTTCTTTTTTTTTTCCTTTAAATCTAGTAATAAAGACCCTGAATGTGAGGCTAAATTGGGTGTTTCCTCATTACTTTTGATGACTCTTTGTGTGCTTTGGCTTCATCAATGGGTTTTCCAACTAATTTTGAATATTTCATTGGACAGCGAATTGCTTTGTCCTGGATGGTTCAGAAAGAGACATCTAGCTTGTACTGTTCTGGAGGAATTCTTGCTGATGATCAGGTGGCTTTTGTTTTCTTAAACTTCAAGAAACTTTAGTTAAACTTTGGGCTTATCCAATGAGCTCTTGCAGGGATTAGGAAAGACTGTATCTACGATTGCTCTTATACTAAAGGAACGACCCCCATCTGTTAAACCGGATCTACAAATTGTTAAGAAAAAAGAGTTGGAAACTTTTAATTTGGATGAGGATGATGATGAAGTTGCCGAAGTTGGTCGAATAAAAGAAGATGCTGACAGTTGTCAAGGTATGTCAAATTGGGTTCCTAAAAAGAGCACAAATAATTTTGAGCAGTCCAAGGGAAGGCCTGCGGCTGGAACTCTTGTTGTTTGTCCCACAAGTGTTCTACGGCAATGGGCTGAAGAGTTGCATAAGAAGGTAACCAGTAAAGCTAATCTCTCTGTTCTTGTATACCACGGGAGTAATCGAACAAAGGATCCTTGTGAGGTAGCAAAGTATGATGTTGTTCTAACAACATATTCAATTGTTAGTATGGAGGTCCCAAAGCAGCCTCTTGTAGATGAAGATGATGATGAGAAAGGAAAAGTGGAAGTTGATGATGTTGCATCGCTGGGGCTTTCATCTGGTAAGAAAAGGAAATATCCTCCTAGTTCTGGCAAAAAAGGTAACAGGAATAAGAAAGGAATGGATGTTGGATTACTTGAGTCTGCAGCTCGACCTCTTGCAAAAGTGGCATGGTTTAGAGTTGTCCTTGACGAAGCTCAGAGTATCAAGAATCACAGAACTCAAGTAGCGAGGGCCTGTTGGGGTCTTCGTGCAAAGCGCAGATGGTGTTTATCTGGGACTCCTATCCAGAATGCGATAGATGATCTTTATAGCTACTTCAGATTCCTCAGATATGAACCATATGCTATCTACAATTCATTTTGCTCTACGATAAAGATTCCAATTCAAAAGAGTCCAACAAAAGGATACAAAAAGTTGCAAGCTGTTTTAAAAACAATAATGCTTCGTCGCACCAAAGGTGAGATTTCATATGAATTTTATGGGCATTAAATTTTTTATGTGTGCCTGTTTTCTGTATATATTCTGCATTTGATGTTCGTTAATATTCCTAAATTTATTTTAAGTTCTTAAACTATTATGACATATCTCCTTTTGTTGAATAACATTATTGTTGCTAAGGAATTGTTGTATGTATGGTTGTTGAGGCTGAATGTGTATTTTTCTTTCAAATTATTGTACTGACATGGATTTTTGAGGTAAGTTTTCACTGGTCAAATTGCGATATGCATTTTTTTTTCCTCATTGAAAAGTTAATTACTGGTTTGTTCATTGGAAGGATTGATTTAAATCAGTGATATGGGTTGTTTTGCATTATTAATTTTTTTTTGAGTTCTTTTTATTATTTTTTATGAAATCCTCTGGAGTCATCCATACCCTTCTCAACTATTTTGATGGATTTTAACTGCCTGAAATGTCTTCTGTACCATAGTTCCATAGCCTATGGTTGTCCATTGGTTACTTTTTTAAAATATGGTGTTGATGCACATGCATTAATATTCTATGGAAGATCTTGGTTGCAAATGTTTCAGGATCATGCTTTTGTATATGCTTATTTCTAATTTGATATGTATTCATTTGATGCAATATTCTGGATACAATATCTACTTGTGGTTAATTTGTGCTTATCTTACTGTTGTTTGATGTAGGGACACATATTGATGGAAAACCGATTATAAACCTACCACCCAAAGTAATAGAACTGAAAAAAGTGGATTTTACCGAGGAAGAGCGTGATTTTTACACACAACTAGAGAATGATTCACGTGCACAATTCAGAGTATGTGATAATATGGACAGTGGTTTTGTCAAATGCCTTTTTATTTTATTTTTTCCTCATTTTTTATGTTGTAACCAGGCATAGTTCCTTCACATATTTTTGGTTATAAAATCTTTTTAAAACATCTCAACTTGTTTTTATTTGTCAGGAGTATGCAGCTGCTGGAACAGTCAAGCAAAATTATGTGAACATCTTGTTGATGCTGTTACGTCTTCGCCAAGCTTGCGATCACCCTCTTCTTGTTAGGGGTGTAGATTCAAATTCTTTCGGGAGATCCTCAATGGATATGGCAAAAAAGCTTCCGAGGGAAAAACAGACGTGCCTTTTAAATTGCTTAGAAGCATCTTTGGCAATCTGTGGCATCTGCAATGTATGTGCCTATCCTTTTGTCTTGTACATATTTTTAATTTTCTTATTTTCCATCATCTACGATTTAGCCCTCATTCAGATGAGAAGGAAGCACCGTAGGGCTTTAAGAATTTTCCTTTAGCAACTCAAATCTTTTAGGAATTTTGCTAATCTTTATGTTCATATTTTTAGTTGTTAAATTTGATGTGTTTTCTGATGCCATCACTGATAACTTAAGCAAGTTAACATTTTTTGTTAAAGAATAGGTGGTCAATGATTTTGTAATGATAGGCAAGCCATCCTTTGGTTGAGGTTGTTTGAGCTTTTCCCACCAGTTTAAGAGTGTGCGGATTCAATGTCTCTGAGATTTGCATGTAATTGGTGCTAAATTGTGGTGTTAGGCTAATATCCGTGCCTTACATACTGGTTTCTATGTGGATGTGTTTATATCAATGCTGAAAATGGCTTTATGAAATTTTAATGATCATGGTTTCGATTTCTGTAGGATCCACCAGAAGATGCTGTTGTTTCAATTTGTGGTCATGTTTTCTGCAATCAGTGCATATGTGAACATCTGACTGGTGATGACAACCTATGTCCCGCTTCAAAATGCAAAGTTCGACTGAATGCATCATTGGTGTTTTCTAAAGCCATATTAAACAGTTGTATTTCTGATCAGCTGCCTGCTCAAGATTGTTCTGGCTCTGAACTTGGGGTGGCAGCTCCTTATTCTGAGGGTCTTCCATATGATTCTTCAAAAATTAGGGCTGCGCTTGAAGTACTACAATCACTGAACAAACCACAGGACTGTAGACTTACAAATGGTTCCTCAGAGAAATTTTTTGATGAAAATGCTGCCTGTCCTGAAAATTTGTGCAATCCTGGGAATTCTGTCAATGAAAATACTGATAACAGAAATATCCCCATCGGTGAAAATGCTAATGGTTCAGTTAAGTCCGTTGGTGAGAAAGCCATAGTGTTTTCCCAGTGGACAAGGATGTTAGATTTGCTTGAAGCTTGTCTCAAAAGTTCCTCTGTTCAATACAGAAGACTTGATGGAACTATGTCAGTTGTTGCCAGAGATAAAGCTGTGAAGGATTTCAATACACTTCCTGAGGTTTGTGGGAGACTACTGCTAGACTTTCTAAGTTAAAATGAGTTTTGTAAAAATATAATATTGTTAAGGGTTTTGGGTTGATTATATCATTTCTGAAGTTTGGTCTCTTTTGCTTTGTAGGTTACAGTTATGATTATGTCTTTGAAAGCTGCTAGCCTTGGACTGAACATGGTTGCAGCTTGCCATGTTCTACTTCTGGACTTGTGGTGGAATCCCACTACTGAAGATCAAGCAATTGATAGAGCACATCGCATAGGACAGACTCGTCCTGTTACTGTTTTGCGTTTAACTGTAAAAAATACTGTTGAAGATCGTATTTTAGCCCTGCAGGTAACACAATTCTTATGCTTTATTTTATTTGTTATGGAAAATTTTCCTTATTTGATATTGGAAGGTATTAACTAGTGATGCATGAATATGGGCATAAGTGATGGTTTATGGTAATACTTAGTTTTATGCTGCCATTGTTTGTTCCCAGGTGTGTAGTTATTTCAGGAGTAGAGCTCCTATACTTGAGTTGGATTTTTTTTTGTCTCATCATTGACCATTGACTGCTTTGTTTGGAGGCATTTACTTGGTCAAAATCATTAGCCTATTGTGAAGTTAATTGACTTGTTTATTTGTTTATAATGGTGACTGAGCTTATTGATTCATTGCACTCTTATTTTATAAAGTGTGTTTTTTTTTTGAGGGAGTTATGATAAAGGTTTGAATCTGGGAATTAGGCCAATGTGGTCCAACTGTTCCAAGTGACTAACATAACATAGGTGTAGAACAAAAGTTGAGTTAGCAAATTTTGCAAATTCTGTTGCATTTTATGTAAATGCAGATGCAGTGTTTTGGTATCTTTTATTTAATGTTATTTGTTGCTTGTGGAGTTTGTAGTTTCTGGCTTGTTTAGATCGACAATTTCCACTCTATTTGATTGATTCTTTTTAGAAATTTATTTTTTGTAGTATTTAAGAAGTCATTAGTGTTAAGAAAATGTCATTCCTTGTGGTTCTTGTATTTAGAGGAATTTAATTTCTTCATATATTTGTTTATTATTTATTTTTGTGGTGATATGAATAGTAATTGTGTTCTTGCAGCAAAAGAAGAGGGAGATGGTTGCATCTGCATTTGGAGAGGATGAAACCGGTGGTCGTCAGACTCGCTTAACTGTGGATGACTTGAGATACCTGTTTATGGTGTGAAGATAGAGTTTACTATATCTGGCAGCCATTTTGTTGCTAACTCAGAAGATGTGAAGGATCTCAGCAGCCTAGATATATGGATAGATTCGTAGCTGTCTGCTGCTGCAGCTATATAATTGACAAAATTCAGCATTGGTAACTCCAGGAGATTGGCGGTCTTCTTTATTTTTTTTTTCTCCCTGACCAGAAGATGTGCATAGATGGTGATGAAAATGACCCATTCTTTATCCATTTTTTTTCAGTGGGTTTAACAACTGTTCTTTTCCTTTTGTTACCGAACACATTGATAGGATATTGACTCTCAATAGTCTTACAGAAAGTAGAGATAAAGAGTTTAATAGGTAAAACATACAGATAGCTATTTGTTTTTTATTCTCAATTTTTCCCAGTTGTAAATGATAGGGTTTTCCTTTTCCTTTTCATTTTTTTTTATGTTTTCGGTTTCGATCAAATTGTTAGATTGTTTTCTTCATTATACAGAGGTTATGAAATTGTGGCTTTCTTGGGTGGTTTACTTTATTGTGCTGTTTTTTTTCCCGTCATCTTCAACAATGCTGATGGAGTGTTTCAAATCTCTCTTTCCATATTGCGTGCATTGGTTGATATCCTGTATTTGTTAATATGTTTTTGAGTTTTGTTGAATGTTGGCTTGAGAACATATGGGGTTCCATGGTCTAGCGGTTTGGACGTTGGACTCTGAATCCAGTAACCCCATTTCAAGTCTCGGTGGAATCTTTTTGAGGTTGTATTATTTTTACTTACTGATATGATACTTCCAGACCTACAAGTTCTTTGTTTCATAGACATAAATAAATCAAATTTGGACAAATATTAGCAGAGGAAGGATCGATTGTGGCAGAACAATAGGGAGACAGACGTCTAACAAATCCAAATGGGATTTTTCTCCTTCTTCCGCTTCTTAATCCTTGGCTAACTAAATCACTGCATAGACGCCTCCTCACTCGGAAATGTCCGCAGTTCCCATTAGCACACTGGCAGGTCTGCTGCTTGCACGTTTGCTCTGATCCTTTTCTGGGTCATGAGGCTCATGACGGTGTATGAAGTTGGTTAGTAGAGCCTGTGTGGAGTTTATGACAATGCTTTATCGGATCGTTTGCTATAATAACGTCAGAAGATAAGTAACTGGTTGCTTGCTCTGCTATATTTGAAATCAGCCGAGGATGTTCTATGCAAAATAAGGTGAACAGAGCCAAAATTCTCATAATTTTCCGCACAATACAAAACAGAAATTTGACAGGAAGCACAATTACAGATATATATATATATATATTCACCATAGCAGAAAAAAAGAAGAAGCTAAATTAAAATCAATATGATTAGTTTTTGTAATTGAACTCCCAAAAGGAGCTGCTCTGCCCATCAAAGCCGATTCAAGAACCAAAATCAAATGATCACAAATCAAGAAGTTACCGACTGATAACTTCCTTTACATCTATCATTCAACCAAGACAATATATCACTGCGAACAATTTCAATATTCTCATCAGTCTCACCAAACAGCAAAGAATGCATCATCCCATCATAAATCTTGATTGTTTTATCTTTGCTCTTTGCCTCTTCATACAAAGCTCTGCTCACATTTGGATCTGTCACAACATCAGCACTGCCATGTAATACAATAAAAGGAATGCTGATATCATATAATCTTTTACTCAAATAATCAGTCACTCTCAATAGCTCAACCACAGTACCCAATCTTGGTTTACCTTTATATCTCAATGGATTCATTTGTCCAATTTTCTTTTTTTCCTCAACTTTGATAGACTTTGATAAAACATCTGCAGTTGGCACAATGGCTAAAGTTGGCAAGAATTTTGCAACAAATGATAAAACTTCAGGAATTGGCCATCTGGGTTTAATATTATCAGAGATTTTGCACATGGGTGCCACCAAGACTGCACCATCAAAGCCATTAGGATCGGCAAGATGTATCAGAAGACAAATAGCACCACCCATTGACTCACCATACAAAAAGGAAGGCAACCCTTGAAGCTGTGGATTTTGCTTCGTCAAATTAAAGAAAGAAATGCAATCTTGAACAACAAGATCAACATTGGGTACATAAGCTTTGAGCCCTTGAGATCTGCCATGTCCTTCAATGTCAATTCCAAAGCATGCAAAACCCATCTGGGCAAGAAAGACTGCTGTAGACTGAAAACTCCAACTGATGTCATTGCCATATCCATGGACCATACAGAGTACGCCACGCGGAGGGGAAGAGGAAGGTGGAAGCCAAGATCTGGTGAAGAGCGAGAGGCCTCTTGGTGAGGTGTACAGTGAATGAGATGCGTTGATTCCCCGTTGTTTGTAGTACTCTTCTTCTGAGGTTTTACCCCAGTAGTGAAGTTCTGTTTCAGTCGAGAGATTTTCTTGGTTGCTCATTTTTTGGACAGCCAAGAAATTGAGATAATGGGGATTTCTAAGTTACAATGATTTTGTGGTTGATTTTTATGGCTGCTTGGCTCGGAATTGACTTTTCTTGTTGAGGCGGGCAGCAAATTCCTTTTCCAACTCAATTACCATTTAACATTTAATTTGTTCTCTGCTTCCCTTACCTACAAATCAAGGTTAGGCCCCGATTCCCTTGGCCTCATGCTGCTTTGCAAATATGTCTTTCGTTGTGAACAGAATTATTCACGTGCCGATGTTTTTCTGTTTATGATAATTTTTTAAATTCTTGGATAAATTTGCTCAAGGATCTTTTTGATTTGAGGTGATGTTACTACAGGATAATTACATCATAATTTTTTAAATTCTTGGATAAATTTGCTTAAGGATCTTTTTGATTTGGGGTGATGTTACTACAGGATAATTACATCCATCAGTAATCTATAGGAAATTGATGGGCATGTGCTAGTTTTGGTTGAAGCATAAAGGTATATGCTTTTCTCAAAAATATATGCTTGATCAATTTACACTATATCTATTGCGTTTGATTGAGGTATTTTGTGTGCATATAAGCATAATTTAAAGTTGAATGTGATTCTTACGTTTTAATTGAATCTTGAGGTTGTTGAATACTTATTCAAAATGGAGATGATTTCAATGTTTTCAGATGTCCTCACTTTCCACTATGTTATTCTGATACAGAAAACCTATTGTAGATGCAGTGAAAATTTTAATGAAAGCTAGACTTGAACCACAACAATATTAGGACCTACCACTGCCTCAGACTGCTACCTGCAGCCCTGCTTATGAATCATAACACATAAAATCATTTATTTCTGTGTCCACATTCATCAATGACTAGCAGGAAAAAAAAAAAAAATAGAAGGAAGTCAATAAACATCTATATATCAGTAGAAAGGAGTCATCCACTGCATAAATTCTCAAATATTGCAGACTTTTTCATTTTTTTTACAGCTGGATTTTTGGTTCTGCTAGAAATATACATGCAAGATGCGACACGTTATTGCTACACAGCCTGTTCTCAACTTTTTGTTGTGCTTTTAGACCAGGGCGCTTATTGCAAAATTCAATTATTAGTTATTATTATTTCTGCACTTAGCACAACTAAGCCGGACCAATTCACATCAAAATGATTGTCATAAGTTGGATCAATTTCATTAAATAGCAAGTTCATGTTCATGCACATTTGCCTGGTCAAATGCATGTTTTTAACCTGCATTAATAAAGCCTTCTGCAGAGGGTTGGGAACTGCTTTACCAAAAACACAAACACAACTTTAAGGTCCTGCACATCTACTAAGCTGTGAACTTACTTAAGTCTTAATTTTAGTAACCCAACAGAACAGGTCCCTTGCAACAAGTGCTAGAAATAGTAATGCTTAGCGGTAAAATAAGTTGCTTATACAAGCTTTTTTTTTTTTGAAAAGAAAAATAATTCTATTGATTCAAACTAGTAATATATTGATAGAAACACAGATTTAAATTCGCTAAAAACCATAAAGGATGAAATAACACCCAGGTTAATAGCATAATAAATCGGCTCAAAGTTTACGAATTTGATAATACTATAATGACTGGAATACCTATGACTACAGTTCTGCAACATACTGACGACCATAATCTGATCCGTTGTCTCTGTCTGATCGAATATACTTTGCTTGTTTAAATCACCCAAAGAAAAAGCCGCAACAAGATGAAAAATAAAACGTCGTAACAAGAGGACAACAACCAAATGCCGCAACAAGACGACGACAGCCAAATGCTGCAACAAGACGACGAGTTCACAAAAAATAAAATAAAATTTAAATTTATGTGGAATAACTACTTATTAATAAATAAATTAATAAATTTAAGTTGCTTACACAAGCTTAGACCAAAGTGATGCCCAATGACAGGTGTTCATGGAGTTTCTTGCAGCAATAGAAGGGAAAAAGATAATTCAGAGGACAAAAGGAGCATGGAACTCAATGAAGAACTTCCACATGAAAGTCCCATTAGATTAAGTAGAGTAAGTTTAGTATTTATTCTAATAGGGCTCTAATCTCTCTTAGGAGACAAAATCAGATATAAATATTGCACTAGCAAATTGTAAGAGCTGCTTCAACTTTTTCTTTTTTTTTTTTTGATGAAAGGGAATTTTCAAATTGTAAGATGTTAACTTTAATTTATTTACTTATCAATATAATGATGCCAAAGTTTGGTAGGTCAAAACTAATTAGCCAATACTTTTAGAAGTGCATTGCAAACTTTTGAAAAACTTACAAGCAGAACGAATATGATTAGGTTCAAATATGGAAGAATTTTAGATACACATTTAGTCCTAAAGGTTGGCTCCTTTGGAAAGCATATGAAGCTAGATAGGATACAACTATGTCAAGAATAGAGGGCTTCAAACAGGTATTATTATTATATTTTTTTATGGTAGAACTGATGAAAAACTTTTTAGTAGATCATTTAACCACTACAATTTTTTTTTTCAAAAAAAAAAAAGACTTTACATATTTAAACAGATCCAATTGTTCTCATACACAAGGTCCTCTTTTTCCTGAAATTTTTGGTTGTCATTGTGAAGTTAACGATTCTGTTGACCACCTAAAGGGTAAGGTAATCCAATATTTTTCCTCTTTACATCAACTCTTTCTGGTCATAGAACCAGTCAACATATCCTGCTACAAAGAAGCATGAATTGCAAGAATATCTAAATTTGCCAGAAGGGTCAATGTGGAACTTTGGGCACAGTTTGTTCCGTATGTTATTTTGCCTTCTCATGCTCCATAAGGGTCAATCAGTCACTTAAAACCTGGGGTAAGACATTAAGATAAATGGCCTAAGCACTAGTTAATTTTATATGCTTTAATGCAACATTTTGCCAAATCTTTGACTGAGAAACTTAAAACTAATCAGTTATTGCTAGAATTAAAGTTAGTTTTCAGATAAATATGGGTGAATGGGTAGCTTAAAATGCTAGGGTAGGATCTTCCAGTGGTTTTGACACATCATTTTGGTTTTTGAATGAGTAAAAGCTACACATGGGGTTTTCATAGGTTTAGATTTAAATGATGAGCAAATTGTCTTTTCCTATTCCCCTATGAGAATTTTTCTCATTTCAAGGATAGAGCAGAATTACTATAATGGTTACTTTGTTGATTGAAATTGGAAAGTGAAAGTGGACTAAATAATGGAGGCAGATCCCCAGGAGATAACGTGATAATGGATGGGTCTATCTCTTCTTACTTTTGCCTCATTGACCTGACATGGAAGGAAATGCTATGTTATTCTGCATCATATAGTAGTATGATGAAAAGTGTATTTGTCTTACTGCTTCAGTAGGAACAGTGGGCTGGTTTTGCCTGGCCTCTGCTACATTTTTCTTTTAGATGACACCTGAACAATTAAATATAGGTCTTGGCTTCTGAGTGCAAATTTTACATCAGTTACGAACATTTGCAGCAAACGGCATGTTTGTGGATGTGGCAATCCTCTGTTTGTCCTGCATGGCAATTAACTACTTAAGGATGTTTTGTAAATGAGATGTTGAACTTCTATGCTTGTAAATGAGATGTTGAACTTCTATGCTGTAGCTTTGTCATTAGCTTAATCATTCCTCATCCACTAAAGAGAAAAATTAGGAAAAAAAAAGAAATGTGAAAGCTAGACATAATTTTAGAATTGTCCCTTATTAAAAAAAGCTACTGCTAGAACTTTGAGAAAAACTTGTCATATAGGCTAACGTGTCTCCTCGTGGTTCATATTGGTTTGGCCAACAATCAAATTGGAGCACCAGACCAGAAGTCACACTCACACATCACGTACACATGGGTGTTTTTAAGTCCATGTTGTGATGCATGTATTCTGTTATTTAAATAATCTAATGCTATTTGCTAACTATTTGCTATTGAGATTAGACAGATGCACTTTTCTTTCTTTACATTGAACAATCTCGCTAAGTGGCTTCTGAAATAAACTAAAAAAAATTAATTAACTAATACTAAGTTTGCTGAGTGGATGTGTAACATTCATTGGCCAATTCAGAGCTGGTTCTGCTTTTATGTGGTGTTTGAAGTTGATATACCAAATCTCTTGCTGGTTGCCATTTCTTGGTGCCAAAAAGATGATGGGTGTATTGTTGTAGATAATAAAATAGTGTTGGATAATAATTTTCTTATATCTTCGGTGCAATAGAAAGAGCATGGATTATTCTCGTTCAATATAGTCTTATAGTTGTAGGTATGAGATCATTCTATATGACAACTTTATTCCTAAAGTGTGTCACCCTTCCTAAACAAAGATTATGCCAATTCTTTGTATCCAATTGAGGATTGACTAGCATCATCACTAGCTACAAATAAAATAGGAAATGAGAGTAGGATTGTTATTTAAGGTGTTAGATTTGGTTAACAATCATATTCTCATTTCATTTCATAAATAAAAGCTACTTATGAACATAAAGAGAAATTTGATGGAAGAATAGCATCTTTTCAAGCATATATATATATATATATATATTATGGTGTTGATGATAAAAGATGTAAGTATATCTTTGAATTGAAAATAGGGAAAATTATGCAAATAAACAATGAAATGAATACCTAAGAGATGATTTCCATCTCATTATTCAACTAAATAAAGTTGGAATCCAGGTCATTGTTCAACAACCAACGTAGTTATTCCTTTCATACCTTTCACCACTAAGAGTTCATCATCAGATTCAAGAGTCATAGATGACAAGGTTCGCCACAAAACTCCATCTTTCAACTTTGTGATAATTAGATTCTTAAAAATAGTTGCCTTTTTGTCTATTTTAGAGCACCACCAATTTAGAATAGGAATATATGCCACTGTCTTTTCCACTTTGGCACTTTCTTGACATGATTACTGACGAGCTAGAACATGGTCAATCTGAACAAGGCTATCCCCACGTGCTGTAACTTCATTTATCATTTTTCATAATCATCAAATTTGACATCCAGTACTGTTTTGTTGACTCTTTAACAGTACTCTAACATTCAAAAAGATGCCACTATTCTCAGTTTAGGATAATTTAGTATTTTGAGATTTTAAAGACTTTCCCACTGGGTAATGCTTTGTAGAAACCTGTCACTTCTGGATAAGCTTTAGAGCAATTATCAGCATTATTTTTAGTTACAGATGACTCTAACTGGATTTTCCTTGATTCTTCCAATGTGGAATTACCTCATTTTTTGAATTATCATACATTCCTACCACCAACCTATTCATGATATTCTTGTTGCTTATCTTATTCATTCAGTTATTTTCTTTCTTTAATGCTTTTGATTGTACTTGCTTTAATTTCTTGCATCTTAGGTTATCCTGGTTATGATACATAAGAAGGCCAAATGCTCTATTTCACACATAAATTTTATACTTTTGACCCATGATACACCCCAACTTCTATTGTAACCAATAGAACATATAAATTTCTATTTTGGACAAATTTAACACCTAAGCTCGACATTTCTAACGTGGTCTACAACTATATGGACAACGTGGACAAGAGAGTGGTTGCAGTTCCAATATAGCGCGTTAGGGTCTGTTAAGAGGCTGAGGTGGCATAGGGCAACATTAAAAAAGCCAATAAATTACTTTAACTTCTTCTTGTTCATTTGTTTTTACAGATCTCTGCAACTAAAAAAAGCTTCCCTTTTTTTTCTTTCCTTCTACTTTGCTCGTTCTTGTTTCAAAAAGATATTGTCCTCTATTATCTTTGATTTCGTTGCTTCTTCTTGTTTGTTCTTGAAACTTCATCTACTTCCTTCATTTGTGATTTTGTTGTCCAAACAATGGAGGCAGCTAACTTCGAGGTGCCGATGTGCCACTGTGGAGAGATCATAAATGTGAAAACCTCCTGGACTAATGCAAACCCTGGACGAAGGTTTTTTAGTTGCAGGAATTATAGGGTAAGTGACTAAAATATTTTCAATTTGGGTTTTAACTACATTTCAATAGGTATTTTTTTTAAATAAAATCTCATTAATCTTAATGTACAGACTGTTGGTGCATGCAACTTCTTCATGTGGATTGATCCCCCTTCAGCTGAACAATCAAGGGGCGTTATTATTGGATTGCTCAGAAAGATGAGGGAATATGAATGTGAGAGAGACAGAGCAATCAGTGTTCAAAAGAAGTAAAGAGAAATAATTATTATGTTAATAGTGATTATTGTTTTGCTTGTGTTTGGAAATAGAAGTTAAATGTTATTGATATGACTGTGTATTTTGGTTATTGAAGTGAAATATGGTTAATGCACTCTGCATTGTGCATCTTTTGTATATGGTAGTTGGTGCATGTTTTGGTTGTAGGAGTAGAGGTTGCATACATACCTATAATCAAGCTTAGAAGTTGTCATGTAAAATTGCATATTTATGAATGAAGAAAAAAAAATTCCTGACTTGAAAGTTTACAATCTTCAGAATTTGCAAATATATATTGCAATATTAAACAAGCATGTCCAAAATATAGTTTCAGTTTGCTAGCACTAAGTGCTATACAAATTACAACAAAATAGCTACCAAAGAGCAAGACTTGTTCATTGCACATATATATATGGCGCTTAATGCTTCAAACTATTGGTGCCTAACTACATACAACCCATCATTTTCCAAAAATATATAATAAATTACTTCTGAGTACAAAATATAACAATCAGAACAACTAATTTTCCACTCTATATGTTGCTTTCAGTGTGGCTTGCTTCAGCACCAAAAGGACTAGTTTGGCTTTGGGATTGTTGACTTGCAGCAACAACATCATTAGAGTCAATCTTCTTCTTCCTTTGTTGTTTGTGTTGTTGCTGCTGAAGTTGTCTAGTAGTAATTGCTGATTTTCCATTCCATCTTAAACCAGGTGGTTTAAATCCCAAATCACCTATTATAACTGTTGAACTCTTAATAGTTGTAGGAGTTGCTATAACTCGAGCCACGAGTCTGCTATACTGTGATATCTTTGCCCTTCCAGGCTTTTTTCTAATTACAGGGGGTTCAATAGCAGGGTAATCAGATTCAGGCCACAAACGCATTCCTCTGACAGGTTGCATTACAATGCCATATGTTTTCAAATATTTCTCTTTTGAGTACCACTTGCTCATAAATGCATCTGGGTCAATTTTCATGTGCAACATGGCAATATTGCATGTGCACAAGGGATGCCTTTCAATTCCCAATACCTGCAAGTACAAGTTAGAGCTTTCAAGTCAACAGTGTGACCATATTCTCCTTCAATCACTTCAAACCCACGTTCCCCATTGAATGATAATTGGCAGTCGCATGATCTCATCTTATTAGCATCTAACTTAGCTTGTGCAACTGGTGAAATTGATGTTTACCATGTTTTAGCAAAATCCCTCATAACCTTAATCCTTTCCATCACCTTCAACCTGATTGCATTCAACATAGTTATAATGGATTGGCATCGAGCTTCCAAGATCCATCCATTAAAGGTTTCGCACATATTATTTTCAACAACATCACATGTTGTTTGAGTGCCAATGAAAGCCCTGCACCATTGTTAATGTCGATAGCATAATAGATCCTCAACAATACCAACCTCTAACTGATTCAGCTCATTGAGTTTGTCTTTGAATTGTGCCTTAAATGTGGAGTATGCACATTCCCAAAAAATTTTCCTCTTCTCCTCCCCCCTCCATTTTTTCCTCCAAGCTGCAAGAATGTGCATTGCACACATTCTATGTTCAGCTTCAGGTAAGACTTCATTAATAGCAATCATTAGACCCTTTAAACAAAACAAATAAAATAATTAGTGCAATTTCATAATAAACTTTAAAATCAATCTCAAAATAAACTTCATATAAACCAGCAAATAAATACCTTTTGCATATCACTGCAAATAGCTAGGCCAGCTCCATTCTCCAGTTCAAGGTCATTCTTGACAGTTTCAACGAACCACATCTAACTACGAGTATTCTCAAGTTCAACTACGGCCTATGTAATTGGGTACATCTAGTTATTGCCATCTTTAGAGACAATAACCAGTAGTTGTCCCTGACAATGTCCTTTTAAAAAGCACCCATCAAACCCCAGAATCCTACTACAACCTTGTTTCCAACCTTGCTTCAATGCATGAAAACAGACATAAAACTTTTGAAATATTTGTTTTCCAGGCTGTGACCTTATATCACACTTAACAAAACAAGTACTCCCAGGATTGGACCTAAGTATTTCAGCTACATAATCATGCAATTTTGCATACTCAACCCTTGGATCACCCATTGCAGCTGCTAACACCTTAACCTTAGCTCTCCTACATACAGTTTTGCCTACATACAAATGCAATTCTATTTTCGCAAGTTCAACAAGCTCTTTAATCTTAATTCCAGGTTGTGACAATATTCTATCTTTGAAACGAGATGCAATATAAGCACTGTTGTAGTGGAATGTCTTGTTCAAGCTCGAACATGAATTGTGACACTTGTAAAGAATGTCTAGCATACATTGTATGCATGTGACTAATAATTAATATATATCCATTAATTCCCAAATTTAGTACATGAATCAATATATGTAACAAGATTATTTATATAAGCAACACATATCACACACCACAAAACTCACAACGTCATACAGTTCACATCTTTCCTTATGTTATTTATATACAATACACAAGTCTTATTACAAAATAAAAAAAAATTCACTAAGCATGTTACATTCTAGAAAAACTGAAGACGATCTCCTGCTGACCCATCTAACAAAATGCTAGTGCAATTGATGCATTTGTTTCTTCAAAACAGACTACAATTTTTTCTAGTCCTGAAAAATAATGCAGATGAGTGAGCCTGCAACTCAGTAAATAAATAACATAATATTCTATAAAAAATAACATACTCAAGCATGTAATATTATCAAGTATCAATCCATTCAATATTTAACTATGCATTTATAAAATGTACATAGTCATAGTAACATAATATTTTCTTTTGGACAACAATGAACTTATGAATTATATAAATAAAATCATAACTTCTTTTCAATACTTCACGGATCCCCATATGCACACGGCCCACCATGATCTTGTATAAATTTTTCTTTAGCCTTGTTACGGCATTTCAAGAGGATTCCATAACACACACAACATTGTCATAATCATAATGTTTTCTTTTGGACAATAATGTACTTGTGAATTACATGTAATTCATTTTTTTATATAATTCATGGATCCTCATACGCACACAGCCTTGCCATAATCTTTTGCCAACTATTTTTCTTTTTTTTAAGCCATATTACGTCATATAAAGGGGATTTCATATCGCACATAGTCAGGCCTCATTCACAAGTAGCATTACGTCCTCATATTCATCCAATCATCTTTCTTATATTTTCATATACATTAAGAATTCACCACACTGTCACAATACTTTATTCATCTCATCATCAACTAAATACATCACATATCACTCCATAAAGTAAATTAACATCTCCCCCATAATATATAAGGAAATAATAATATACCAAAAATATACTGAAATATACTATATTTCAACATGGCAGAATTGGGAGTGCAAATTCAAAAATACACCAAAAATTACATGTTATGAATATCAAATTCATACTTCCCAGATCAATATAATTATAAGTCTAGATTTATTTGAAACTAATTTCACATCAATTGGATATTTATCCAAAGAGAAACATCAAAAACATTCCACGATGGTCAAGCTGTAAACAAAATTAAGCAATAAAAAGTATGATCCAAATTGGCCTTCAAGACAGCAAAATTAAGTTTTCTCTATTTTTATCAATTTTGCAAATAACATCTCCAAGTTTTTATAGGATCAAAATTCACCAAATTTGGAGTTATAAAACTCCAGATATACCTTCAACAAGTATTATGTTCTTACCCAAAACAGGACACCCGAATTCAACAACCATCATTCATATGTATAATCTCATTCATATATATAAGCTCATCTCAAAAACAATCAATCACCAAAAAAAAAAAAAAATTTAGCATCTATAAATTATAAAACTCATATTTTCGTTAATAAATCAACTTAACAATAAATTTATAATTATTTATTTTAGGTATTATATTCACATAGAATATTAAGTTATTTACTTACCTTTATTGCTTCCTTCCCTTTGTTTGTATTTACTTGTATGTTAGCCTCATTTCCATTTGATTTAGCTGAAATAGATCATAATTCACTTTTTTTTAAACACCCAAAAACAATATTAATTCATCTAGCATGATAACATTACTAAACTACCTAAACATATGAAACTGCCAACTATGATAGATTTAATAAGGTGACTTTAAAAATTCACCAATAATTCTATATAATGAATCTCAAAATGATACTTTCCAGCTAATTATACCTGTGTGTTTGGAGTAATTAAAATTTATTTTGGTTTAATTAGAGGTGTGTAAAGAAAGAAAGTTAAGAAATAATCCACCATACTCAAACCATCATTAGAAACTGAGCAATAAAATGTTCAACCCCAAATGACCATTGAAACATCAGAATTAGGTTTTCTATATTTCTTTAAGTTTTGTAGTAGAAATCTTATGTTTTCTATATCATCAAAGAACACTCAATTTGAAGCTTCCTAACTCAAGATATGATTAAAACCATAATACTAAAAAATCAGATCCTAAAAGCCTGAATTCTGCAACTTCTAAACCCTAACTTAATTCAACAAAAATATTAAAATTACTTACCAAATAAACATCTAAAGCCTTTGAAGATAAAGATTGTGGTCTAGAATGAATTTTTAATGTTCAATTTACTTGGAAAATTCAACTATCTATTT